>APFE030173033.1:0-21656 GCA_000404065.3 Pinus taeda | reverse complement strand
GACATGATCCAACGAGAGGGGGGACAAATACTTCTATAAATGTTTTTAGTTACTTACCTCATCATTGCACATAAAGAACTCTTCGAGGAGGCCAGCTTTAGGAGTCTGAAGTTCCAAAACTCTTAAACTTCTTAGTGAAATGGTACGAGAAAGGGAGATGAATCGAGAATTACACCTACGAAGCCATACCAAATCCCCGTAGATGGCCGAACAGGGAAACCACGAGGAGTCTGTGGGATGTTCAACGACCAGAAGACGTACACCCCTGAAGTTTATGTTTTTTGGGAATTGAGGCAGTTTGATCAAAAACTTGACTAAGATAGTGTTGAACGGTGTCATCGTTGCTCACCAAGTTGCAGCCACCATCTTTATGTACGTTATTCCACCCAGTTGCAGAGAAACTTGGGAAATTGGATCTTGCTGCCCTTCGTGTAAGAAGTGGTGATGCATTGGCAGTTCACTTGCTTCATCATTCTCTCTACGACGTTACAGGATCAGACACATGCACTCTGCGTTTGCTGCAAAGGCTAAACCCTAAAGTCATAACGATGGTGGAACAAGACCTAAACACAGTGGGTCCTTTCTTGAACCGTTTTGTTGAAGCTTTGCACTATTATTCTGCAATGTTTTATGCTCTGGGGCATGCTTTAATGAGGGCAACATGGAGAGGCATACCGTGGAGCAACAACTGTTGTCACATGAAATGAGGAACATTCTTGTTGTTGGAGGACCTGCTAGGATAGGAGAGACCAAGTTCCAAAATTGGAGAACACACTTGCAGAGTTGTGGATTTCGACAAATATCAATGAGAGGGAATGCTTCTGTTCAGGCAGAGCTTTTACTGAACATGTTTTGCTGTGAAGTCTATTCACTTGTAGATGAAGGAGGGATCCTCAAACTTGGGTGGAAGGACTTGTCACTTTACATTGCCTCTGCCTGGACGTCATGGACTTCATGACTGTGTGGTTCAATATGTATCCATATTATCTCCTCTCTCAATTAAAAACTTGAATCTTCTCACCATACTAGCTTGAAAATGCCAACCAGTTGGGCATCTGTCACTGTAAAGATCTACATGAAATCTTGTTTTTTTGAGCTCCAGACAGCTATGCTAGATGGAAAAGGAAATCACAATTGTAAGTCTCAAATTGCCATGATCTCTAGGGAAAGCTTTTTGGATTTGACATCACTGCAACAACTTTCATTTACTGTATTTGGTACATGGCTCAAGAAAATGGAGGATTTGATGACAGGTTGGGATTGTTGTTTGAATGTTGTTTCTGGATTACGTTTCTGCAGTTTCTTTCTGCATATATTATATTACTTTGTTCTTGTTGGTTCCATTAATACCCAAGAAATCTTATAGCATTACTAATGGCATTATCCCATAGCATTACTAATGTCATTATCCCAAATAAATGCCTAACTAAATGACTCTAAGTTTGAATCCCCTGTAACACCTCTTCATTTTGGCATGAGGGTGGTTACATATTTCTAAATTATCAGAAACCAATTTTTTTATAATCGCAATTTCATCTTTTTCAATGACCTGAAACACAATATGAAAAAGTACTTGCAACACTACCCTAAGCTTGGCAAGGCTCAGACATCCCAACAATGACCGGAGCACCGGCACTGTCGATGCAGCCCAGTGATTCAGGCGTATGGATTCCAACTCTTTTTGGTTATATGTTTAGGTTTATCGTGTGTTTATGTATTAAAAACTAGTCATGGGCACTAAAGGTATATAATTCATGAGCCAACATGGCTAAATAACGGTAACGTGTCAAATACACCAGTAGGTTGTAAAACAATATCTGAGTTGAGATGAGCAATAGACTTCCAGGCTTTGGTTGGAGCTTCATGAATCAGGCAGTTCTTTACCAGACTCAATTTTGGGGCTTTTACCGCATTATCGTTGTTATAGTTTTGGAGGTCAACGTTCGGTTTGCAGCCATTTCGATCAATCATGTTTCTTGTAGAATGAACATTTCGCTAATGTGCTGTAACACAAGAAATAAGATATATATATATGAATGAGAGAAGTAGTTTTTACCATTTTATAAATTAAAGTGTGGGATGGATGTAATTATTATGTGTGAAACAAAATTCATGATAATTGAATCTAAAATATTATATATAGAGTTTTATATATCACAATAATAATTTGTATAAATATTTTTTAATTTATATTTGGTATAAATTAGTTAGAATTATAGTAGTGAGAAAATAATTAATAAAAGTTGGAAAGATTAACAATTGTAAATTAGTGTATATTTAAAAACAATTGTAAATTAAGGTATATTTGAACATAAAATAAAAGAGAATTTTTATTTGAAAGTTTAGTGTAAAATTTGTGAATGTAGTATCTCCAAAAAATTATTGAGAAAGAACAAATCCAAAATTAATTTATTACCCATAATCTCAAAATTAATTTATTACCCATAATCTCAAAATTAAAGGATCCTATCATCATGGAAGCAAGTTTGTTCCCCTTTAGGAGAGCATGGCTATGACCCACTATTTGCTAAAACCACCTTTGGGTAAAATAGGATGACAAAACGATGCACCATCTAGGCTAGACCATTAGGTGATAAAGAGGGAGATCATTTTAAACAATAAGAATAATATTAAAAAATATTATCACCTTAAATTGCCATCGAAATTGTGGTATGATAAAGAGATGAAGAAAAAAGGAAATTATAATATTATAAGGAGATGACCAACCCAAATTTTGAAAATAAAAAAACCAAAATTATCTCTCTTTCTTGACTAATGTAAAGAAGAAAAAATCCCTAAAATAAGCGTAAATGTTAAAGAGTTCCAAAGAGAAACTCATTATTGGTTAGTTACCAAAACCCATTGGGATGAACGAGTATTCTGATTGACATATAAATTATTTTGATTGCCTAGAAGAAATTAAAAAATGTATTAGATATACATATGAGTGCTTTGACATTGTTGATTTAGTTTGGTGGGAGTCATTTTTCAATAATCAAAGTGATATCATTTCAACAACAACCAATGAAGATGTACCTTTGAAAAATCCATTTATTTGGCCACAAAATGTGTCGAATGAACAAAAGGAAGTAAACATTGTTGAACATCAACAAACTCAAGGTATTATTAATTCTTCACAGGCAATGGAAAGAGAGATGTATATTGGTTCCAGAAGATCTCGTGCACAATGTTAAGCCATGGAAGACCTTTATAGGGGTTCAGTACATGATATTAAGGAGGGTTGCATGATTGCAGTGCTAGCAGATGGAGATCCCAAAGGCTATCAATTTTGGGTTGCTAAAGTTATAAAGGTCTTTACAGAAAATGAGGATGTTACAAGTGTTGAAGTACATTGGTATGCCACAAATACACACCCATTCAATGGTGTGTATAAGCCAGAGATGGTAGTTGACAAAAAAAATGGTGGAAAAAGAAAAAGAAAGGGTACAAATATAAATCTCCGCCGCACAGACATTACAATTGGAGGATGTTGACATACTTGTTTATGACTTCAATTTAACAAAGACAGGAACTCTTCGCTTCAAGATGATAGAGATTCTGAAAAGGTTTTTACCAGAAGGAATAGTGTTGAAATGGGAATCTGCTGAAACCAGTCGTAGATCGAGAAGACTTTCGAAACCTGGAATGTTGGGCATGCATGTGGACTTAGATGGGGCACTAGTTGGTGAAAGAGAAGAATATGGAACATCTTCGTCAGCATCCAGTCACTCATCTGAAGATGTGAATTGTGATGGTGTGCAAGAAAATATGAGTGATTTTGAATAAATGTTTAAGACAGATTATATAACTGATGTATGCATCATATCTTCAAATAAAATTAATGTTTTCCATATGTTGTTAAATGAGAAGTTATGAAGCATTTTTATGTTGTTGGATTATGTCTTAAGTATGATAAATTTTATTGTTTAAATATCTACAATGCAATATCAAATTAGAGATATAATGTTTGTTTTATTCAGTATACAAATAAAGACTTTTGATTTCATTGAGTGATATACTTTTTTCATAATGTCATGGTTTTTTAATTTTACAGTTGAAAAAATTTCAATTTCTTTTGTATCTAGCATGGTGTGGTTGTTGAAAACATGTTAAATTTATACTTAGGAAAGAAAAATGATATTCTACCAGAAACATTAATGTGTTTTTTCCTTAAAAATTAACTTTGTTTGAGACATAAAAAATTGGTTTGATTAACATTTTTTAAAAAGTTTGAAAATTGACCCTAAAAAAAAAAAAACGTTATTCCAGTAGCATCACTTTTGTTTTGAAGCTATATTTTACACGAAAATTTCGTAGTAAATTTCGTAGTCATCGCCATTTTTAAAACACGTTCAAAATTGGCACCTAAAAAAAAACATCGTTCCAGTATACACACTTTTCGTTTTAGCACTGTTTTTGATGTTTTTTTGGGGTTTTTGGGCCAGAGTTCCCCTTTTGAGTTTATAGTTCCCTTTTCAAAGTTTACATTGTTAGTTCCCAGAACTTTGATACAGTTAGAAATGAGTTCAATCTTGAGAAGATGGTTTTCTTGATTATTCAGTGTTTTGAAAATAGGCTTAAGAAACTTGTGCTTACTTTTGTATAGAAATATGCTCTTATTACATTGATAAGGTCTTGAATTTATGCCTAGAACTTAGATTTTACCTTATCTAGAATCTTGTCCTAGGAGAAAGTACTTCTTTGCCTACCTTGAGACCTCTTATGACCTTCAATAGTTCCCTTATACAAATGACCTTAGCTCTAATACCATGTTGAGAAAAATTAGGGAAAACAAAATTAAAGTTTCTTTTATAATGTTTTCTCTTGTTATATTCATAATTTTGATGATATAATGTTAGTTCATCATCATCATTATTATTTTCTATTCATCATCAAGACAATGCCAATAAAGAATATCAAAATGAAAATAAGAACACCAGAAATAGGTTCCACGCTAGATCAAAACCCCTCCATGGGGGAAAAGCCAAAAAATTCTCTTCTTATAGAATTTAAAGGAATACTTCTAAGACCTTTGATCAAGACAACACACCAAGTGATAGGCCAGCCACCCAAACAACAATACTTCTCTCTAATACTGGGTCTTCTACCCTTATCTAGCTCAAAATATAAACAAAGACAACTTTCTTCCCATATGTGTGAGCTTTCCAGACAAAGAATTAATGCCAAACCCAAACAAATAGACCTTCTTCCTTTCCTTTTTATCCTTATCCTCATTCTCATTTTGAATTTGCCTCAAACTTATAGAGAGTGAATTACTTATGTGACTCAAATGAGGTTGAATACTTCTCCTTTATATAGTCTCGTGGTGGGGTTCAAGTGCCTCTTGTGGGGCCGCCTTGATGGGATGACCGACCCATCACTTGGTTGCTTCTAGATGACATTTTACACTTAAACATATTTATTTTACAATTTTTCAAGAGCCCTCCAAGGGACTTTACATCATGACCTTGACTTTGACCTTGTCCAACCCCTAGAGAGCACAATGGGTGTTAAACCTAAGACAAAATAATCAATGGGAAAGAAACCCATTCTTGAATAAATAATTTTCTTTTGGAAAAATACAATTTTATTTTCTTTTTCTTTTGATAAGTACATTGATTACATAAATTCATGGTACACAGACAATTATGAAGATCGAAACTAGTTACCATTTTCAATACTCCCTCATAACTAGGGAGGTATTCATAATTGACAACAATAGGTACATATACAGTACAACCTTGAGAAGTTCTCATAAGAAGAGTTAGATTAGTAAGCCACCTTAAGAATCAACATCATCATAACTAGAATTGTCAAATGTCACATATGAAAGGCCTTGAATGACAAATATATCTCTCTATAGATAGCCAAGTCAAAGTCTACAATTCTACCCTCAGTCAATAACATTTAAACTCTGCTCTAATCAGAAAGCGAAAGGCTAGTCAAAATCTTCCAAAATAGCTCTGTCAAAAGAGAGAGGAACTCAACCTTTATTGAAAGTCAAACAACAACAAAAAAATCAACTTTGGAGGGTCAAACTTGGTTAAACAAAAGGTAAACCCTGTGGGAAAACTGCCACCTCAGGCCTACGGTCAACATAGGTCAAACCTACCCAGATTTCCTCAATTCCTATGCCATTCAATGTGACCTAGTTAAATAGAGTCAACCCTACAAAATCAAGTCAAAATAGGTAAATTAACCTTGGTCAAAGATGTTCAATGCAACCTGAAGCGTGAATTCATCAAAAAGATAAAATGCCTAGTTAAACTCTCGCATGTGTGAAGAAAATAGCTGCCCTTGGAGGTCGAACCTATCAGAAGAGGAGAGATAAATATGTGTATGTGAAGATGCCAAAATGAAGGTTCCTTGATCCTGCAAAAATGAAGTTTTCTTGACCACTGTAAAAAAAAATAGATGTATCTTTAAATGAAGGTCAGCTCACTGATTTGCACAAGCTCAAACTGTGTATTTTTATATGCCAATCTCATCACAGAATCTACACAAATATTCTTGTATTATTTTGCCACTTACATAGGTCAACAAATTCTATCTTGATCAATAGTGGTTATAACTTTAAAGATAAGTCGGATGTGCATTTAAGAGATTCGATCTAGGTAATTTTTCTAAAAATTAGAATAGGAGGCTCGATTCCCTTTTCATCATGATTGATGCTTGAATTTATGTCCTTTTGAAGTGTGTTTATACCATAAGAAAGGACAAACTGGATATTCATATGCTTACACCTAAAACTAGACTTATTCCTTTATAATATTGAAATTACTCCTACTAGATTTCCAATTAGGATATTATCCCAACTTTGATTTGAGACTAATGATAAAATTGATCCACACTTGCAATATGAAAATCTAGATATGCAATGTGCTCAAAATTTCAATCTCTTAATGCACAAGTGTAGAGTATGGTTTTGGAACTATTTCAACAAGAATTAAGATCAGAACAAGGCCATAAACACCATTGATCTTGGATCTCTTTTATGCACAGGTGTATCCCCTTTCAATAATGGTTTCAACTCCCTTTGAAATGGTGACAATGGAAAACCTTTTATGGATTCCAAAAGAGACTCATGCACATGCCTTTCAACTTGAGACTATGATCAATCAAAAATTGTCTAGAACAAAGGTTTGATAGATGAATTTAATATCCTTTCATATGCAAGTGAGATTTATATGTCTCGATCCTCTTGTAACAATGCTAATGCTTATAATGAAACTCAACCTTGAATTTCTATGCACAAGTATAGAGAGGATATTGGTCCTCTTGAAATTAGAAAGGATGTATTTCTTCTAGAATTTACAATAAAGGTTTATGATAAGAATACTTTAATAATACTCAAGATACTTTGAGGAATATTTCACATCTCTTCTAAGATGATACATAATAACCAAACCTTATAACATCTTTCCTTGGCTAGAATAGCATGCAATTTTGAAGACTTCATATTTTGTTAAATTATCCCATACCTTCTCTTACTTTGTCAATATTCTTGGCATTATTTAGCTCATCAAATACCCTTTCGGTCTGTGAAGATCAAATTCCTTAAGTTCTTGATATTCTTGAGTGAGCCTGAGGTTATGTCACAGAGAAAAGGACTAATAGAATGAGCCCAAAACTTCACTTTCTTGTTTGATAGGTTTAGTCCAAAGAGAGAAGGTCTTATAGCTATTTGGTTATCAAGAAAAGTGCTTATATCCCTCAAAAACGCCTTGCTCCTTTATGTGTATACTATTGACCTTGTATTTGCAATTAGGGCTAGTAATTATGCCCAAATTTGTTTTCTTCTTCCCCTCACAAATTTAGATTAGGGAACTTTCTCTTCTTGAGATGAGACAATGACAGATTGACCTACTTTTCTGCCTTCACATGAAAACCTGGCTCTACTAGCAATTTGAGAAATCTAGGGCAAAGAGTTAGGTTAATTATTAACTTTATTTATCTTTAATATTTGACACTTTCTTGAGATTTAGATCCTTCCATGGATTTGGTTACAGATCAATGTGATGGGTTGTTCATAGATTTATAACCCAATACAATCATCATAGATTCATAGGCTAATCCACCTTGGCTAGCAGATATAGGTTGATAGATCATAAATTTGGTTCATACAAATAGAGAGACATGAAGGGTTAGGCTATACACCAAGGACGTGCTATCCCTCATGGGCTTGATAACCCCCGTTCATTAACCTCAAATACAAGGAGGGTGTAGAATACCATATATTTGATAAATTCATGGTATAAGTCAATTAACTTCGTGAGGAACACTAAGGTCCTATAATAAGATTCTCGTGTTAAACTAAGACTTTACACAATTTGTGATCATGATAAGTCAAGCATCTACTACTTTGTATCCCTATCCCACTCCACCATACATTACCACACTCCTAATTAAGGTGCTAGCTACTCCTTCTTCAGTGCCTAATCACAAAAATTTGTGATTATGATGACAATTTAAGTACATATGTGTCTAATTTCCATGATGGGATGTATGAATTTTCCTCCCCACATTGCCCATCAATGATTATAACCTTGAATGGGCTAGCACTGGTCTATCTCATCATCTCAAAACGACCTGATAGATGAAAAATTATAATTTCTATTATCATCACTTCACATTATCTCATAGATGAACCTTTCTACAAATTATATGCATGAATTTATGGAAGGTCATACCCTTTACCTATCCTATGATTGATTGTGACAGAAAGTGAATAAAGGAAAATTGACGTATCTTTGTTGAAAAAATCCCCTTTATAAATTTTCCTGTATTTACCTGTTCTCACAATCAATCATATGTTAGGTACAAGGGATAGCTTGCTAGAAATTCATGCATATAATCTGTAGAAGGGGTCATCTATGAGACAATGTGAAGTGATGATGAAAAAAATGGTAAATTTTCATCTGTTAGGTCATTTTGAGATGACGATGACAAACTAGTGATATCCCATTCAAGATTATAATCATTGATCAGAAATGTAGGGAGGACAATTCATACATCCCATCATGGGCATCACACTTATATGTACTTAAATTGTCAGTGTAATAAAAAATTGATGTGAATTGGAAACTAATATATGTTAGAATTTTGTTAGACTAATATATATTAGAAAATCAACCAATACATATATTGGTTACAATAAATATTGTAGAAAATATTGGATGTGCGAGCATTGAGGCCTCTTATTGCACTAGCTAGTCCATATCGGGTTATGTTCTTGAGCTTGTTAAACTTAAAAAAAACTAGAAAAACTGTCTTCAAAACCTTTCTAACAACTTCCTTGGTGATGATAGCATCACACACCACTAATTTTCCATGCCTTCAATCTAGTTCAAAGCTGTGGGTTTCTTGTCTACACAAAAATTGCTAGCAACACTCATTAACATCCATGTCATGAAACTCATTTTTAAACTTATAAGTTAATGATAATGTTTATTTTAATGTTAATAATGTTAATAGTTTTTTATGTATATGTTGTGAGATGTTTCTGGGTTATGGTTAGTGTTTATGTGATGTTGCAAACTATATTAACACAACATTACAAGTTGTTTTAGAGTTATGGTCAATGCTTATGTGATGTTGCAAATTATCTTATCACAACAACATGTGCCTAACCATTTGGTGATATTAAATATTTAGGATTTACATATTTAGGATTGTCTTGAGATAGTGAAGCATACACAAAAGGGTTTGTTAATTTGAAATTGACCTTCTTGGTGTTGTGATTTTTTCCACATTAATAATCCCTACATCGTGAATTAATAATTTCCCCTCTCCTAACTCTTTGATGGTATCAATCCATAAAGCATCATATATTGTGGTTTGTTTTGGCCTAACAAAGCATACATCAAGAACTTTGTTCAATTGAAGTTCATTATAGATTGTAGGTTTGCTTTAGCAGGTAGGTGTGTGAGTTATCTCATATTATCCTCTCTCATTATAATATTAGCATTGGAATACTTACACTTCTACTCACATTTATTAGGAACCTATGTGCTAATTATTGAAAGGTTAAAATGAGTTACTTCTCAAACTCTTAAATACAAAAAGAAGAGAGTATAAGTGTGGTATATCATCTCTACACCTACCAACAATTAAAAATACCTCTAAACATCCTATTTTACATAGAAGAATTATCCTCATGGTATATTAATGCATCCATTAGACATTCATACTACTTATGTTGCTTAGAGAAGATGATAACTCTAGTTCAATTGAGGACACTATGAAGAATTATAGTACAAGAGAACACTATGCATGTACATAGCATGGAAAAAACAAGAGTAATGAAATGACTTCCTAATTAAGAATTGGGATTGTATTGTAGAGGAAGTATTCACAATTTGTGTTACAGAGACCATTTCAACTCTTAATTTTTAAGCCACTTAGAAATATAACAAAAAGTCTCTAAATTTTTCTATCTAGAGCATTGCTTAATCACTTGAAACTTTGAGTTTGATGACCATCCTCATGTAAATATCTCAAATTATATATATATATATATATATATTATTTGTAGACATCCATAGAATATTCGACAAAACATATAATTCATTGCATATTTGACTCTTGTCAGTCAAGAAACACATAGGATATTTGATGCACAACCGATAGAATGAAGTGTTAGGCATATGACACTCTCGTTGGACATAAATAAATTTGTTAATTATTTGACGCAAGCATTAGAGAAATTTTCAATTCTAAAATGGGCCGCAAAACAAAAATGTACAGCCAAAATTAAATTTATAAGAACCAATAGGATTCAAGATGATGATGTCAACCATGGGGGATGATTCACCATATTTGCATTAAAAAGGTAAAGATTGTAGAATTGAGGCTTCTGTGATCCATCATAGTTATAAGAAGAATTTCGGCGTAAATCACATATATAAAGACCTTTGTCGACGCGTTTCGAACCAACTAGTGTGGTTCATCATCAGGACAAGTTGAAGAAACAGAGTCAGTCCAGCAAGTTAAATAGTCTGAGCCAAGACTCCAACGGCTAAAAAGATAAACGACTAATTTTTGAATTAAGGCCCACGTCAAATTTTCATGAATTAATTAATATTATTATTATTCTTATAATTCTTATTCTTATTCTTATTTATTATTTTATTTATAGAACCAGGTAAAAATAAGTTAATGTTAGTTTTTTAATATTCGTTTATCTTTTAATTAATTATATATTTGTATATATATATATATATATATATATATATTATATATTATATATATATATATATATATATATATATATATATATATTTAAAATAATAATATTAAGATTAAAAATTAAATAAATACCAAACGTTAATGTAATGGTTAAAGAGTTAATTTATTTGTTTATTAAATTATTTATTAGTTATTATTTTTAAAATATTATTATTGTTAATATTATTATTATTTTCTTTATTTATAAGATAAAATAATAATGGTTAGTTTATTTAAAAATAATTCATTTTATTTATTTAAATTATTAAATATATATAAAATATTTTAATAATAGTAGGTCATTAATGAAAAAAGCTAGGATATATAACCAAACTTTTAACGTTAGTTTTAAAAGTTAATTACTTGTTTAATAAATTATTTATTAATACTTAGTGTGTGTGTTGTATATATATATTATATCATATATATATATATATATAATTATATATATATATATATTTATATATATATATATATATATAATAGTTAAGATAATAATATTAGGTTGTTAAAAAATAAAATACTTATTAGTGGTTGGCTTAAAAAGGTAATCTACTTGTAAGCTAAAAAAAAAAAATATTAGCTACGATTATACTTAATAATATCAATTAGGAAAAGAAAAATAGAAAAGCAAATGGGAAGACCGACCTAAAATCAAAAAGAAGGAGAAGGACCCAAAGATCAAGGAGGAAAAGGAAGAAAGGAGGTAGGGGGAGGGGAAGAAACACTAAGATGAAAGGGTAGGGATCCAACATCTACTGATCTTCCAGCCATCATCTCTGTTGAGATTGTTAGGCCTTCTTTCAATTTCAATAGCTTCCCTAAATTTACGATGATGGAACTAAGCAACTTTGGCAATGACCTTGGCCTCCTCTATGCAGACCTGATGATTGGTCTTATCCACATGCTCTGCTAATGCTGAAGACTTGGTTCTCCCATGTCTCAGGTCAGTTGCATGTTCGCTAATTCTCTGATGGATGGAGCACCCTGTTTCCCCGATATAGGGAGTCCCACAAGAACAAGGGATCAAATAAACACCCTTCATGTCCTTAGGGTTAACATGATCTTTTATCGATCTGAGGGAATTACGAATGGTGCTAAGGGGCCTGAAGGTTGAGGGAATATCAAACCTCCTAAGGATCCGAGCAATCTTGTCCGTGGTTCCTTGGACATAGGGAAGATGGACACCTGGTCTGCGCTCCTTAGGTTCTTTCTTAATTAAGGCATTTCTCGAGGCTTTAAGGAAACCCTTCTGACCAAGGCACCTACTATATCCATTCTCCACAAAGACATTAAGGAGATGGGATCTCTCCTTATCCAAGCTCTCATTATCTGAAATCCTAAGGGCATGAGTAGCGAGGGTGTTAAGAACACCCATCTTCTAAGCCGGGAAATGATGGGAATCGGCATGAAGGTACTGCTCAGTATGCGTTTTCTTATGTAATACCGAGTGGGAGAGAGCCGTCCTTATTCCTAGAAATAAGAATATCCAGGAAAGGGAGGCAACCATTGACCTCTTTTTCCATGGTGAACTTAATGGTAGAGGATTGACCGTTGAGGTAATTAAAGAAACGATCTAGCTCCTCTAGGCCATGGGACCAGATGACATTAGTTTCATATGCATACCTTTTCCAAAGCTTGGGAAGGAGACGAGTAGAGGCTAGAGCTTTGGCTTCGAAATCTTCCATAAAGAGATTCACAACAATCGGGGAGAGGGGGGAACCCATGGCAACACCACAGGTCTGTTCAAAGAACTCACCCTCGAAACAGAAGAAAGTGGAAGTGAGACAAATCTCAACCAGATGAGCGGTATCGGGATCTGTGAGGCGATAGATCACTTCCAAGGCCTACTTTACAGGGATGCAAGTATACAGGGAGACCACATCAAAGCTGACAAGAATGTCCTCAGGGCTAAACTTAATGTCCTTGAGCTCCATGACGAAGGATGCCGAGTCCTTCACGAAGGACTCAGTGCGGCCAACTAGGGGCTTAAGTCTAAGGGCAAGAAATTAGCTAGAAGGTAGGTCAGACCACCAATGGTGTTGACGATAGGCCTCAGAGGGGCTCCTTCCTTATGAATCTTAGGCAACCCATAGATCCTAGGAGTGATGGGACTGCTCTCAATGAGCTTGTGGCATATAGAGCCCACCGAGCTACTAGACTTGATGGCGAGAGCCATTGTCCTAGAGATCTTCTTCAGAGGGTTCTTGGGTAGTTTCTTCTAACTGCCATTATTGTGAAGATGATCTAACATCTTCTTACGGTAATCATCTTTGTTAAGGATGACCATAGCCCCTCCTTTGTCGGCTTTTAGAACGACAATATCTTCATTCTGATTTAAGGACTTTAGGGCATAGAATTCCTCCTTGTTGAGGTTCCTTCGAGGGGGATTAGCCTTCCTAAGGACCACAGCACAATCCTGCCTAATAGTGTCCTTGATATTATCTGAAAGATCTCTGATCCCGTATTCTATGTCACAAATAATGTCATCCACTGGGATTTTTCTAGGGGCAAGGGCAAAGTTTAAGCCCTTGCTTAAAAGACTAAAAACGGACAAGGAGAAAGAAAAACTCGAAAGGTTAACAATCCTATTATTCCGGGAAGAAGAGGGAAGAAAAAAATCCTTGCTGAGGTTCTTAAAATCATTGCAATTGATAGGAAAATCCTTGCCATCCTGGCCTAAAATATCAGTATTAGTACCACCCAAGTTATTATCATAATTAGAACCATTATTCTCCTCCATATTATTATAAAGATCACTATTACTAATACTATTGTTACTCTTACTATTTTGCAGATTATTAATGTCCTCCTTGTTAATATTATTAATATTAATACTCTCACTCTTATTATTATTAATGTCCTTACTATTTTCAACTCATATTTTCAACTTATCTTCCTATGATTTTACTCAAATTTTGAGCAGGAGCACTTATTGGATGTAGTATTTAATTCCTCATCCAAGGAGTACTCGTGTTGCATACTTTTGATGGACTTTTCTACACAAAAATGAGAGATACATGAAAAAACATGATGTTTTTTCATGGATTTATCCATTTTCATGTAGTCCATCGAAAGTATGCAACATGAGTACTCCTTGGATGAGGAATTAAATTTTATATCGAATGAGTAATCCTGCTCAAAATTTGAGTAAAAGTGTAAGGAGATAAGTTGAAAATATGAGTGGAAAAAGTAGTTTTCTTTCTTTTTTCCCTCTAAAATTGGATGCAATCTAATATTATTTTATTATTTCCACTATTTTTCTATAATATTCCTTAGGAGACCCATTTTAGACCTCAACATTTCACTAGTGATTAACGAAACGAAGCGTCGGACATATGACACTTGCTGGATAGAAATGTTTCCTGTCGAATATCTAACGCTTCAACATTGGACATATGACACCCCATACCGATGGAATTTAGTGTAACATTGATTATCTGATGCTGAAATGTCAAACAAGCCTCTCCATACTGATGGAAGGAAGCATCAAAGAGATAACACTCCTATCAGAAAATCTAGGTCTACCATCAATTATATGATGCCACTGCATCGATCCTTCCCATTGGACTAAACTAAAAATTGTTAATATCCAATGGAATTTTTTTTATAATTATTCATGTCTGAGCAATGTGAAAAAATGTGGGTTCCATCGTATATTCGACACTTTTGCACCTCTCTATCCGCGTTTCTTGCATCATATATCCGACACATGTCAGCACCGCAAAACTGACTTCAAAGTGTGATATTTTCAATGAAAATTTTTGTCATTTTTTGTGTCGTATAATTGACATATGTACCGTAGAATATTCGATGTTTAATAAAGTATCAACAATTCGACAGAATGCTAGCAACAAGTTTCTCAACTTTGATATGTCGGCTAACCAACACCAATAGGTCACATATCTGACAAATGGCCGTTGGATTTTCGCCCCATTTGTACTAGTGATTATTTTAATAAAATTTTATTTGTTTTTATAAATGTATTGTTCATTAATTTGTTGAAGTTTCATTTTTCATGTTATATTTCCACTATTAACCTCCCTCCTTTAACAACAAAAGAGCATGGTTCAAACATTGCCACTAATCACCAAAGTGAATCTAAGATATCCAATTAAACTAACATACCCTTAAAATGAGGGATAGGGAACACAAAGTGAATTCGAGTGCTTATATGGGAGAAGTGTTTTTCTATATACTCTACGAATAATTAATATAGGATCTATTAAATAGGGTCTATACATAACTAAGTAAAATGATTTCTTGGTAGTTTAAACATCCATGGACATACAATGGGAGGATGACATGGAGGAGTTCTTGAGATATCCTTTCATTGTTAAATAAATCGTAGGTCCATAATAATAGAGGTTTATAAGGGAGATAAGGAAATTCTCCAATAAAAATATTAATGGCTAGATCAAATGAGACATATGGATAGAACAACGACGATATATAAATGGAAATAAACTCTATGCAAATTTTCCATGGGTTCATTACAATTGATTCAATTACAAGCTATAAACAACATATTTGGATTAACTTTAATAGTCCACTATGTATAAGAAGATACCCACATCAACAATTTTTCAACAATGATGACTCATTAACCCTCCTTTGTGTGTCCTTTGAAAAATCACATAAAATGCATCACATTATTAATCCATATGAATAATAAGTAACAATGGCTTAGCTATGGTAAACATATGGATTTCCATGTTTAACATATACTTAATTCTAAACACATTTTGCATAACATTCATAATCCCTTCATCATAACCTACCACATATATAATAAAAAATTGCACCAATCCTATATTATAATAATGAATTAGATTTACAAAATATGCATGTCTTCAATTCATTTCAAGTGCCTAAATTAAATCAAATAAAGGTGCAAGAGTCAGTTGATGAAGGAAGGATTCAAAAGATAACAATTGTTATTTTAATGAGATGTCATATATAGTCAATTTATTCTTGTTTCTAACCAACTACACACTTTAATGTTGTAATTTCCAACTTGAAAATTATTTAAGCATTAAAAGGCATTACGTAGTAGAAATTTGAATTTTTACAATTACAACTTTCATCACCCTTGATACAACACATAGGTTTTCAAAATTTCAGCATCTAGAGCATATGATCATTGTTGATAAGGATATTGCAAGAAAAATTTCCCACAAAGTTACCAACTTCCTAGTATTAACTTTACATTAAAGAAAAATAACAATTACTTTACTTTTCAAAGAATTAAAGTAATAATAAAAGAGTATGCACGAACACAAAATTCTGAAAATTATCCACTCGAATGGATAAACTCTTTTAACATAAGACAATTTTTTTTAAAGAAGAGATAATTGTATCATACCTAACATAAACTAGCTTAATGTAATGATGATAATACCATAAATTCAGCCCATTATAATAATTATTTTTTGTGAATATGATATATTTCTTTTTTTACTATAGGTTTTGATTTATAAATTTTATGTAGATTTATTTTTTTATTTGAAAAAAAAAAATGAGAAAAATTATTATACAAATCTTTACATTTTGCAAATAGTACTTAGTGGAAACTTATTAACGTTAATTATAATATTTAACCTTTTAAAAATTTCAAATAAAATGTACAACAAAGACAATTGTATAAAAAAAGCATCCTACATTAATGCTCAAACACTCAACCACTCAAACTATCCCAATAACCTACATTAATATAAATATATATAAATCAATGTAATCAATTATTTAATATTTCATCGTTAAATAGGAATACACTTTTGTGCATTGTTTTTTTCTCCATCCCCATATGGAGAAATGGAACTATAATCCAATAAAGAATATAAATAAAGTTAAAAATGGTATAGAAAATTGGTTGCCCTAAATAACAATGACAACTCAAATTTATGCATAACCTTAATGGATATGTGAGATATGGTATATCAATGAAAATACTTCGGAATCTATGAAAAACCTTAATAATAATACTCTATGAAAAGAATGTTGTGGTACATTTAGCTTTGAAAGTAAATATTTGCATTGATGAGAATGTTGAAGAAAAGTTAAGGATTATGCAGGGAAAAGATATAGTGTTTTAGTTGAAGGTATAAAAAGCCCAAACAAAGCAAATCCAAAAAGAAGTGTTACAACATTTGAAGATAAGGGAGAGTATACGATAAAGGAGAAGGGAGTGTTATAAAATATTTTATTAATTTTTTAATATATAAAGGATAATTAAAATACAATTATAATTGATAAAGGAGAAGGGAGCGTACTAAAATATTAAAATATTTTTATTAATTTTTTTAAAGGTAAAGATGAATAAAATATAATTATAATTAAAAAGTTAGGAAAAAATAAATAAATATTATATTATATTAAAATAATGATGATGATGATTGATGATGATGATGATGATGATGATGATGGATGATGATGATGATGATGATGATGATGATGATGATGTGATGATGATGATGATGATGATGATGATGATGATGATGATGATGATGATGATGATGATGATTGATGATGATGATGATGATGATGATGATGTGATGATGATGATGGATGATGATGATGATGATATTTTTTTTACCTTCAAATCATTTTTTATTATTATTATTAATGATAAATATGGAATTATAAAAGGGATGAATATATTTTAAAATTTTATGTGATTAAGTTTTTAATCTGTTAAAGGAAATATTGACAACTTTATTTATAATTGTAATTTTTTTTTACCTTCAAATCATTTATTATTATTATTATTAATGATAAATATGGAATTATAAATTGGAATATATTTTCCTAGTTTAGAGAAGTTATATATATGATTATTTAATCTTATTTTCTTTTATAAAAATATCATAATGTTGAAAATAAATACAAAAGGAGAAGCTTAAGTAATTGTGTAAAAATTTACACTTATTGTCCAAACACATTTATAATTCTTCAGATATCATCTTACATTAAAATATTTGTCAATAAACTAGTGTTACATATAAGAATATACAAATGATTAACTCTGTTTGAAACAAAACTTTGAGGGTTAGCTTAATTGGTTGATTCCATGTAGTAAGTACTTCTGCAATTTGGAGATCATAATTTCATTTGAAACATAACCTCGAGGGTTAGCTTAATTGGTTGATTACATGTAGTAAGCACTTCTGCAATTTGGAGATCATAATTTCATTTCTCTCAATACCTTCATGGTCACGCTCCATGTGCGAGCCCATGGGAGGAGATCCCTTTAGGGGAGTAAGTTTAGAACAATATTATGTGCATGTAGCGAGTCATTGATCTCCACTAACCGTGAACCAATTTTTTTTTGAAACATATGGTTTTTAGATAATTATGAAACCTAACACACCATCACATTTTGGGATTGAGTATGTAAAACCAAAAGATCAACAAGGTATTGCCATGCATCTACTGAAATAGTTATATCTTCCAGCTTCCCCTACTGATCTGATAGTAGACCAATCTACCAATTCTAGGATGGTGGGAGTTGGTTTAAGGTTCCACAGACCCAAGGTAATCACAGTTGCAAAGGTTATAATGTTAATTACTGCCCCAAAAACTACTAGTACATTTGGGATATCAACCGGGCCATTAATATGAACTGTTAGAATTGGGTTCCCTAGATCTCCATATTTAATAGGTATAGGCTTCCCCAACATTATGTCTAATAATTTTCCCATAATGTGAATAGTGTATGGATCCTTGGATATATACCAAGTTTCTTAGAGAAATACTCTTTAATTGTTTTGTCATAAATCCGTATGTCTTTGATAGCCTAAAGTAATGGGATTTTGACAAATAAATTCTGTAGTTCCCCTAAAAAGTCAAATTCAAGACAAAAACTTTGTTTGCTCAATGATAATCTCTCAAGATAAGGTGGACCAGCCTGACATCCTCTAGTAACAATTGTTTGTGAATGGGTTTGTTGTTTCATAGGCATTTGTATTGACTCACCCCCAATTGTTCTAGTAGAATCTCTAGGTTATGGTTCTTAGACTTTATCATCGACATATTCAACAATTATTGGTGAATTTTGAGTATTCACCACCTGACTGGATCGGAGATTCAATTATTTACATTCCACAATGTAATACTATATGCAGGGAGGTTGAGTGTCTCAACTTGCTAAGCCCCTCTATTGTTCATATTTAGATTGGACTGAACATGAAGTTGCAGACAAAGAGGAGGATTACTAGTGGATGCATTAGAAGGAATTTTTAGTTGTTATTGTGGCATAGGTTGGGAGAATTTCCTTGAAGGATGAGGAGAATGTTCATGCCAATTCTGTGGCCATGAAGGGTTTGGAGCAATTAAGGGTACCATGGTTGATAGGGCATTGGATATTGATAAAATTGTGGCCATGAGGGTCACGAAAAACTTACAGAATGAGGTCCAAAATTCAAATTATTAAAATACCGAGAAGGGTCTTGAGGCATACCTTGGTTCATGTTCCGTGGTTGTGTTTTCCATGGTCTCTTTGATCCCATAAAATACAACTGATCTATTTCTTCATTTGTTCCTTGAAAAATTTCCTTCAGCCCAGGAAGAGATGGTTAGGTGCTAGTGGAATGACTCTGTTCATATATTGCAAAAGTCTCAAAGGAATTCAATGGGAATTCCTTCAGCGAATGCTTCTTCCTGCATTAATGACAAAAAATGGGCATACCCTTCTCTGCTTCTATGTACTTGTTTTTCACCTATAACACCTCCAGTTGTGATGACAGTGTGCTCAGGATGTCAATTCTCAAATTGTCTAGCAAGTTCCCAATATATACTTTTGTAACTCCACCATTGGATGTCTTGAGAGATCATATCTCCTACTTATGCCTCACAACCCCTCGTGAACACTTGATGCATAATTCACAGATGGATTAAAATTCCTCATGTTATATGTCTCCTTTCCCTACTACATTTAATAGTTCCGAAGATTCCTCCCTTAGAGCCTGGAGAAAGATTATTTTCAAAATATTCTTATCCATATCACAATGGCCTGATCTCTGCAACCTATATTGAAAACGCTCCACAAAGTCCTCCATGTTCCCATCCTCTTTCTACATAATCTTAAAGATTTCTTCCTTCACATCTTGGGATTTGTAGTAGTCTTGATATTTCTTAAGGAAAATCATCTTCATATCGTACTCTGTAGCAATAGATTTTCCCCCTAAACCCATAAACCATCTCAAAGTTGCGCCCTTGAAAGTAGCAGGGAATATCTTCAATTTTTGAGCGTCAGAAATATAATTAGACCAGTGACAAAAAATGTCGAATTCAAAAAGGAGCGTGTCCAGGTCCTTAGAAGAAAGACCATTGGAAATTAGGTAATGATGTCAAAGGAATAGGCTTCATAGGAGCATCACCTATGATATCTCCAATTGTGAATTCGATCGAAGAAGTTGCAAGAGCCATAGATATCTTCCAATATTCACTTGGAATCTCAACAGTTTCTGGCGCCGGTTGTTCTATAATAGGTGGTTGGGGTTGTTTAACAACACTCCCTAGATCAAATGGTGTAGAGAATTCTCTAAAATCTTCTTCCTCTGAATTTGCAGTGTTCAGTTCCTTAGATTCTCTACTTGCTACTTCTTCTTCCCTAAATTTCACTTATGTTATTAGGGAGGGTTCTGGTTGTGAAACTAGTTGCCTTGCAGATCTCGTATGAGATCTCACCCTAACAGTAGCTTGCAATGATGCTCTTGACTTAGATATTGAAATGGCATCTTGGATGTAGGTATTTTTGCCAAGATCTCTCCCTCTGCTTTTTGAGGGTCTTCCTCTGCCCCTTTATTTTTATCTCTGTTCCTACAATCAGGAAATAAAATGAGAACATTGAAGAAAATCAAAAGCTCAGGACCTAGAGTAGGGTGCGAAATTCCCTCCTTAGGATGAGAGAGTGGCCCCTAAAAAGAAATCAAAGAAAGAAAATAAATCAATCACAAAATTAAGCTCGGGACTTGAAATAAGGTGACATAAAAACTTCCCTTCCCAGGAAGAGAGAGTGGTTCCTATGAAACCTATTTAAAAACCTCTGCTTAACCTACAAACCTCCATATTTTAAAATCACCCCTCACAACTGAAACCCAAAAAACTTTGTTATGAAACTAGCTCAAGAAAAGATAGAAAAGATAGATCAACGCCTTAAAATTCAGCCTCTTCAAGGGGACAACCTCCTTTACATTACATAAATGAAAAATTCTTGGATGATACAAATGAAAAGACCTCCTTTATATATATAGGAGTCTAAAGGGTCATAACATAATCAGAGCCGACGTAACAATAATAATATAAGGGCACAATAATAACAATAGTGGGCTTCTATGGGGCACAATAGTAACAATATGGGCACTACATGGGTACATCAATATAATAAGGGGTTGTACTAATAACAATAAGGGGTTACACTAGTAGTATAA
>APFE030173031.1:0-16834 GCA_000404065.3 Pinus taeda | reverse complement strand
TTACGGGCGGCGTTGCCACCCCATTACGAACTGGGGTCCAATGTGGCGATACCTTTGAATACAGAAGATAATCAGGCTCCACAGCCAACAAACCTAACTAGATCAATCACAGTCAATATTTTAATGTGTTGGATTATATTTATGTGGAAAACATATAACCATCAATAAATATAGGCTTAGCTTCCCTCAAATTTTCATTGATATTATGGCTAATGAACTGAAAACATCAAACCGAATCACCTCTAATATTCATCAATCAGTTCCTTACACATAATTTTCTTGGAAAACATTATATACAAACCATCTTAATGCACTTCCACAATGAGAAGGTAAGATTCCACCAATTGCGCCTTTTATCCTTTATACTTGGGCCCGAACATAAATAAATACAAAATAATATCACCCAGATGAAGTTCTCTACAGAGGGTGAATAATTGTGCTTCAGGAATTTTAGTCACAGATCACACTTCCTTTAAAACTTGTTCTAGGACATATATAAAAGAAATACTAATATGAACTAGCACAAGTGCCAAAAGCAACTCTTCTAATCACACATAATGCACACAACCATTGCCCGGTTACACTATGTATTTATACAAAGTTTTTGGGTCTTCACCAAGTCAATTTTTCCATTTACCATGGGTATAAATCACAAAGCCATTTGTTGGTATTCCTAGTCGCTTGATGAATGCAACTTTACTCCTTTCTACCAGTTCAATGGTCACCCACACATTTTATGCATTCATACCAAAAATAATGAATCATGACCAAATCAACTAACTTGGCTAGTTAAACGATCACCCAAAACTTTAATTCATACACACCAAAAATAATGAATCATGACTGAATCAACTAAAGCAGACCAATATGGACCCAATTCAAACTTGTCAACCGAATCAATTATGTTGATACCATATTTAGTTAATTAATGTGTTCACATTCATTGTGTGGGTAGCTAGGACATTGAATGCCAATTTGAGTTCATGCTCCAGGACCATTCCATGGGAAAATCGCTAGGCAAAACATCGATAATGCTACAAGACCATGAACCAATACCAGGTTGATATCAATTCCAACCAATGATATAGCCATACTTCCAACAATCTCCCCCTTTCACATTGATTTCAATCTATAGCCTCAAGCACCAACCTGATCGTCTGCACTACAAGCTCATTGAGCACAGCTCCATTTTCTACCAATGGTTGTGTCACTCTCCCCCTTTGACATCAAGGGAAAAATGTGGCTCAACTCATGCATGTTTTCCCCTAGAAGAAACACGCTAACATACTGAACAAGATCCCCCTGAACATGGAGTGGAGCTATAATAGCCTCCAAACATCATCTTGATTTTTGGTCAACACTATTGTCATTACCTTTATCTCGTTTTCATAGGAAAGAGGGCACATACTGGCGAATGATTTCATACATCCCATTAATAAATGAGATACAATAGAAGTACAAGGTTTAATGAGTGATATAAAAGATAGTATTAGTGAGATGCGGACATAAATAAACCCACATATGACTCGTGATGATCTTAATAATGATACAGAGCTACAATATTGCACACATATGCTTTACATGACATATATATTATATATATTTATATATTATATATATACTATATATATATATATATAATTTAGACCTAGAGAGAAGTCTAAGCAAAGATACAACTATCTCCTCCTATTTTGTTGTTAAAACTAGCTTCTTTCCTATTGCCATGTGCTCCCCTTGATACAAGGCACAAAAGTTTTGTTGGAGTTAATTATGAATGGGAAGAAGTAGGGATCATCCCTAAGTGATGTCGAATATATTCAAAGGAGTCTTCAGGAAGAGGTTTGGTAAATAGGTCTATAATTTGTTCATTTGAAGGAACATATTCCAATTTTACTTTATGATCCAAGACTTTCTCTCTGAGAAAATGATATTTAATTAGAATGTTCTTAGTATTATAAGGCATGGCTATATTTTTAAATATGATTAAAGGCACTGATGTTGTCACATACAATAGATATGGGGTGTGAATAGGTAACTTGAATATCTTGCAGAGTTTGAATCATCCAAATCAATTGTGTACAAAATGTTGCAACTACAATGTATTCTACTTCAACAATATATAGGAAAATAGAGCTTTGTTTTTTGTTGAACCAAGAAAATAAGCACTACTCTAAAAAGAAGGCTCTACCACTGGTACATTTTCAATCCTCAATTCTTCTAGCAGCATCAGTATATGCTTGAAGGATACAATCTGTATTCTTTGGATACTATAGTCCAAAGTCTAAAGCTCCCTAAAGATACTTGAATATTCTTTTGACTGCTTTGAGATAAGTCTCGTTAGGATTTTCTTGAAAGTGTTCCACTATGCCAACTGTATGCATAATATCTAGTCTAGTTCCTCGATGATAGAGCGAATTACCAATCATAGATCGATATTCATATTGATTAATTGTTGGGAATTCATCGTCTTTGCTGAGATTACACCCATTTACCATGAGTGTACTTAAAGGGTTACAATCTTCCATCCCAAATTTCCTTAAGATATCCTTGAGATATTTTGTTTGAGAAAGAATGACGCAATCCTTTATTTGATGTACCTGTAATCCAATAAAGAAGGTTAGTTCACCCAATGGAGACATTTTCAAATTCTTTTTGCATTGGTACTACAAACCCTTGACTCATCAAGTTAATATTTATACCAAATATGATATCTCAACATAAACAACTACCACCAAGATGTTATCTTTGTTTTCTTTGATATATGTGTCCTTTTTTGCAACCCTATTGTTGAAGATACTTTTCAAGATCGTAGTACCAAGCTTGGGGATTTTCTTTAACCCATAAAAGGCTTTCATGAGTTTACATATGAGATCCTTTTCATTGCCAAAAATAAATCCTTTAGGTTCCTCAATGTAAACCGACACTTCTAGATCCACATTTGAATGGGTGGACTTAACATCCATCTAATATACTTTAAATTTGCGGAAGCTAGAAAATGCTAAGAACATTATGATGACTTTGAGGTGGGCCACTGGTGCAAAGGTTTCTTCAAAATAAATTCCTTATGGTTGTGCACACCCTTCATAGACAAGGCATGGCTTCTTCTTGATTACTTTTCCATCTTTGTTTATCTTGTTCTTCAGAATCCATTTGATACCTATTGCATTATTATTAGAACAAGATCCCTAGTAGGGTTTTTCTTAATTTGGTTAATTTCTTCATGCATGGAATTAATCCAACATTCATCTTGACTTGCTTCATTCACATTTTTAGGTTCAATTGTAGATATCATATCTATATGACTAGATGAACCAATGAAATTCCTTCTAGTTTTCACTCTAGACTCTTTATCACCAAGTATTTGACATAAAGATAATTTTTTTGCACATACCTAGATGGAGTCTTTTCTAGATCATTTTCTTCTCTACCTTCTTCTAATGCTTCATCTTCTTATTTCCCTACAATTTCTTTGATTTCATTGTCCGAAGGTTCATCGTCAAATTGTGTTTGTCTTTTGGGACACACTAATACTTTATCTATTGTAACATATATGTATTCAACAATTTTGTGAAGTCTTTTATTATAACATTTGTACCCCTGGCTTCTAGAAGAGTATCCAAGAAGAAAGCCTTCATCTTCCCTTATTTCAAATTTTCTAAGTTTATCATCATTTCCTTTGATATAAAATTTTCTTCCAAAGATCTTAAAATAATTCATTGATGCAGGTCTACCATACTGTAATTCATATGTTGTGTTGTCATTGTTAACCCTCACATCGGATTTATTGAGTATGTTAACTATTTCTTACACTACTTCTCCCCAAAAGGTATAAGGCACTCCAGATTCATCAAGCATCGCACGAGCCATTTTTTGAAAATTTCTATTCATTCTTTCAACAACTCCATTTTGCTGAGGAGTTTTCATTGTAGATAATTGTCTCTTGATTCCAACCCCATCACAGAAATCAAAGAATTCATATGATATGAATTCACCCCCTCTATTAGCCCTGAGGCATTTGATTTTCAACCAAAGCCTTGAATATCTAAAATTTCTCAAAGGCCTCATCTTTAAATTTTAGCAAGCTAACCCAACATATCCTAGTGTAGTCATCAATTAACAACATAAAATATTGCTCACCTAGAGGAGATTTATTCTTCATTAATCTACATAATTCTATATGGATCAACTGAAGGGGTATTTATGAAGAATATTCTTTTGCTTTGAATTGAACCCTTGATTTCTTACAAATTGAAGGATTTTTAGATACTATCTTTATGTGGTGTGATATTTGGCATGTCATGAAAAACTCCCTTCGTTCTTAGTTTAACCAGTTGACTAAAACTGAGATGCTGCAGCCTCTTGTGCCATAGACAACTTTCTTTAGTCTTTCTCAAATAGCAATGCTCTATGTTACCTTCTAAGACATATACATTATCCAAAGTTTCAGTTGATTTAATTATATATTTCCCTATGTTTAATTCTTTGACCACACATCCTTTGGACTTGAAGATAACTTCATGTCCTTGGTTGCACATATGGTTGAGATTGTATTTTAATCCATCTACAAAAAATACATTTTTGGCCTTGGTTTTACATCTTAATACCACATATCCTTTACCTTTTATAGTAATAAGATAATTATTACCAAAAGAAGCATTTCCTTTCTTAACTTCATTAAAGGAAACAAAATTATTTCAATCACCTATCGCGTGTCTCAATCATCCACTACCAATGTGCCATAGGTTCTCTTGATCCCTAACATACAAAACTAAACCACAATTTTCTGGAGAGGAAGTTTTATTTTTCCAAACTTTAAGAGAATCGATATTTCGTTCATGTTGATAAAAAGGCACCAATATGATTCTGCATTCACTTCCTCATGTCCAAAATTATTGCATATAGAGCATTCAACTTCATCCATAAGAAGAGAGAAGACATTATTAAGGTACTTCCTAGCCTCTATTGACTTATTTAGATTATACTTTGCTCTTATTTCTCTAGTATTCATTGTTTCATATGCTACACAATGACTAGTTTTGTGACCAAAATTATGACAAGCAAAGTAATGACCATGGAAGAAATATGATTACCTAGAAGTAAAGAATTTCCTTGGATGACTTGGCTCTTTATTGTAGAAAGATTTCCTTCCCAATCTTGGTTTCCTCCTTTTTTTTAAGTTTGTGTGGATTTATTCATCTTTCTTTTGTTGAATCTTGCTGCTTTGACTATTGATTCTTTTTATGGCATTAACATAACCTTTTGACCTATTCTTGTTGACATCATAGGATATGAGTCTTTGTTGTTTTGACTTTGAAATGAATTGTATCCAAGAGCTATCTTGATTAATAGAGAAAATTTATCATTACTACTTTTCTCCAATGTTTCAAATCCCTTTGCAAACTTTAGATTTAGGTTTAGTTGAGAATTCACTTTCTCTAGTTCTTTCCTTAGTCCTACAATTTATAATTCCAACTCCTTGTAATGCCTCTCATCAAGATCCATGAGGAGTTTGTAATCAAGGTTATAGTAAGATTCAATATCTACCTCATCATTAGATGAACATTCCCTATCTTCATGAGAATAAAAACTCTTCGTTTTAGTGAAATTCTTTTTGGCATTTTTCTTAGAGAATTTCTTTCCCTTTTGAAAGTTATCTTTGTATGGAAATTTAACAGCATAGTGGCCAATCCTTCCAAAATTAAAACACTTAAATGGGAGATTACCTCTTTATTTTTCAATTATCTTTTGTAGCTTTCTGATGAAGTTTACCTCCTCTTCATTTCAAATAGTTAGTGCTTTCAGATTCTAACTTTTTTTGTTTATCTTTTCTTGTAGCTTTGAAAGCAGCTTCTATGACTTCTGATTAGTCCCATTTTGTCCTCATCGTTGGGTGTGTTATATTCTTTCTATGTCTAGGCCCATGTGTTGTATGTTGAACCAGGCACAACATGGGCGGTAACCCCCACTTTCGGGGGGTTTTTAGGGGAGTGCGAACCCCCATATAGGGTCTGGGGTAGTGCCCTAGGAATTTTTTTATGTGGACCCAATAATAGTTGCACGGATTGAAGGATCGGGGGCAGACCCAAAGATGGTGGGCGAACCTACCCATGGTTTTTTGCATGGGTTTTGCACATGGTTTTGGGCATGATTGTTTTCTTCCCATGGTATTTTATAGATCCAGTCAAGAGAACTATGGTTATGTTCTAACGCAGGGTTAATGGATTTAGGTTTATAAATGCTTTGGCATGTATATATGTATTGTAACATTGAAATAAACATAATGAAAAATTAATCTAGTAGTCCTGGTTTTGGGATCCAGGGGAAAATCATCTATGCATAATTGTTTTCTATTCTCGCTATTGTTTATTTTTCTATTTGAAGAATTCGTTGTAGGTAATTTCTATATAGGGTTAAAACCTAAATTTCTTAAGTTGTTAGAATCCCATGTAACCTTTTTTAGGATAGTTGGTCCAAGTCCTACATTTATTCAATCATTGTAACTTTGGCATCAAATTTGGGTTAATGATCTTAGTATACTCTAAACAATTGCAGAGTCCTCAAACTTATCACCAAGACCTTTCGTATTATTCATTACTCCATCTACTTTAAGGAAAATTTACGAACACTTTGATCTTCATGCATTTTAAGAGTTTCATATTGAATTTGATATTATTTTAATTTTCCACTTTTTACTTTTGTATCCCCTTCATAGATATTTACTAGTTTGACACACATTACTTTAGTGGTTTTGTTGGTGTCCAAGTGTGAATAAAACTATTGAAGCCTTTCCCGCATTAATTATCAATCTGGGATCTACTAGTTATTGCAAGCCTAACATGCAAAATATATGCAGGTAACAATTGTATAGCCCAGAATTGACCAAGAGTTCATCAACAAATAATAAATAATTGTAACAGCAAATGGAAATGACAGTAATAGCTAATCTATAACAACAATGGAAATGACAACAAAAACTATTATGTAACAACAAGCTGATTCACAGCATTCGCATCAAATCATTACAGTGAAAAGAAGAAATACATTAATTAAAAAGAAACTAAGCACACATTACTTTAGTGGCACCTAATCAAGAGAGCGGGCCTAACTCCCTGATCAGGGTTGTGGTAGAAAGAATCGAAGGCTAAATAATAATCAGGAGATCAATATTTCATTAATAAAAAGGAAAATACAAAAGTCTCGTGTTACATTTTCAAAGAAAAACCTTCAATATCTAATCTACTCCCCTACATTCATTCTCCCTGATTTGTGTCTTTTAAATATACAAACAGCAAAGCGAATTTTACAACAAAATTGATTACAAAATGACTTCCCCGGTCAATTTAAATTGATTACAAAATATCAATAAGCAATATGAGATTTGAGAGATCTTTCCATCATGATTTAGTTGGAACAAATTGAATTTGGTCATTGCAATTGGGGCAATTTGGAAAACGACCACAATAGAAAATCTATGAATATATCCTTTGAAGAACCTTTTGTTTCTCCCAATCAAGACTGAATTTCTAAAAACTACTCATTAGGAAACTAATTTGGTATGTTCTGCACAAAACCCATGCCTCATATTTTTAAGATTCTTCCTCCTTTGCCTAAAATGTCCAATGCAAAACTGTCATGTTTTATTCCATCAAAATTCTGAGTTGGAATATTTGATTATGAGCGGAAGATCAAATTTTCAATCTAAAAGAGATCTTGGAGACTAAAATCGTGTGTGATATTATAACAAATTCATCAATAAACCATTATTAGCAAGATCACACATAATAATCATCAATTTATTAAAAATAAAGGAGAACAAATATTACTTATCCACAAGAGAATAAATAACTATGAAATGGAATTATATAATAAATTATGGTAAATAATGTGATAAAAGAATAGTAGAAATGGATGAAATGGATGTTAATAAGTGATAATAATAATGACAAATTAGTAACCCAACATCTTCCCCAAACTAAGCATATTGCATGTCCTCATGAGTATTCTCGCCTGTCATGCGGGTGACCCGGGTTCGACCCCCGGCAACGGTGTCAAAATGTTGGTTTCCAAGCATAAATAAAACTATTCAACCATTTCCCACATTAATTAGCAATGTGAGATCTACTGGTTATTGCAAGTTTAATGCGCAAATTATATGCATGTAACAATTGTACAACCCAGAATTGATCGAGAGTTCATCAACAAATAATAAATAACTATAGTAGCAAATGGAAATGACAGCAATAACTAATACGTAACAACAATGGAAATGACAACGATAACTAATTCGTAACAAAAATGGAAATGACAACAATAACTAATATGTAACAATAAGTCGATTCACAACATTCACATCAAACCATTACAACAAAAAGAAGAAATGCATTAATTAAAAAGAAACTAAGCACACATTACTTCAGCAACACTTGATCAAGAAAGCGGGCCCAACTCCCTGATCAGGGTTGTGGTAGAAAGGATCGAAGGCTAGAGAATAATCAAAAGATCAATATTGCATTAATAAAAAAGGAAAATACATAAGTCTGATGTTACATTCTCAAAGCAAAACCTTCAATATCTGATCTGCTCCCCTACATGCCTTCTCCCTGATTTATGTATTTTAAATATACAAGCAACAAAGGGAAATTTACAACAAAATTGATTACAAAATGATTTCCCTTTTATATTTAGATTGATTAAAAAATACCAATAAGCAATATGAGATCTGAGAGATCTTTCCATCATGATTCAGTTGGAACAAGTTGAATTTGGTCATTGCAATTAGGCCAATTTGAAAAATGGCCACAACAAAAAATATGCGAATATATCCTTTGAAGAACCCTTATTTTCTCCCAATCAAGACCGAATTTCAGAAAACTACATGTTGTGAAACTAATTTGGACTGTTCTGCACAAAACCCATGTCTCGGATTTTTAAGATTCTTCTTTGTTGCCTGAAATGTCCAATAAGAAACTGTCACATTTTATTCTATCGAAATTCTGAGTTGGAATATTTGATTATGAGCAGAATATCAAATTTGCAATCTACAAGAGATCTTGGAAGCTAAAATTGTGAGTGATGTTATAACAAATTCATCAATAAACCATTATTAGCAAGATCACACATAATAATAATCAATTTATTAAAAATAAAAGAGAACAAATATTACTTATCCACAAGAGCATAAATAATTATGAAATAGAATTATATAATAAATTATGGTAAATAATGTGATAAAAGAATAGTATAAATGGATGAAATAGATGTTAAGAAGTGATAATAATAATGAAAAATTAGTAATCCAACAAGTTTCATACTGTATTACCTTTACGAATTACAATTCTGCAAGACCTACCAGTGTAACATTAATTGCTTTGGCATTATTTCACATTTCTTCTTTCTTATTTCATTTATTGGAATGGATCTAGGATATTGATACCTTTCTTCTAAAAATTCACAGACATCATCTCTAAGAGACTTCGGATAATATTTCATTATTATTTTCCAACATGTGAAATTTATTCCATTGAATAAATGAGGCTTGGTTGAGAAGACTTTGTCCTCGTTGCCCATTTTTTTAGGATCTTTCTTCTAGAAATCAAGATATTTCTTGAAGGACCTTCTCTTATACCAATTTTGAAAAATAATGAGAGGGGGAGGGGTCGTGAATCAGTGTTTCATGATAATACAACTTTTTCAATTTCTACTTTATAAACCACTAATTATACCAACGTTTAATCATCACTGTTATGAGCAAAAATATAAGTGAAGTAAGTGAACATCAATAAATGCATGAAAACGCCAACAAGTACACGTAGACACCAAATATTAGGTGGAAAATCCAACTAGGAAAAACTACCACTATCATTGTCTCTGTCTTCTTCTCATTATTACTAAAAAAGTTATTTTACATCTTACACCAGCTCAAGTTTCTACCAATGCATAGGCTCCTATTTGTTGGACGTTACCATCTCCACTTTTTTCTCTAACTACCAATAGAAGGAAGCTACCACTCCCTTACAAAAGGCTCCAACCCTCAAACTCTTATGGACCTCATTTATGAATATTTCACATTGGATCCACCTACAACAAACTTGAACAACCATGGGCCATGTTTCATCCATTTTCACATTGGACCCATACTAAACATTTTGCTCATCGATATAATTGCAAAACCAAATCCTCTCATCAATAACCAATCCACTCACCAATGTTGTTTATACAATCAAAGACAATATACCCTCAATACATATCTCAATCCAATCTATAATACAAGACTTCTAAAACCCTAGTAAGCAAACTCTAACATCAATCAAACCCTAGAAATACATCAACAGCATTAAACCATCTGGAACTCAATAATACACCAACATAATAAACATATTATGAAGTTTCCAAAACCTAGCTTATTAGATTCAACAACATATACACAATACATCAACGGTGCCAAACCCTAGAACTAACAATAACAACTTAATTCATTTAACCCTAGCAACATAGTAGCAACATGTACATATGACAATGTAAAACTTTCTCTATTCATCCAAAAACTTTTCAACAACCCTGCATAAGCCATTCTTCCAAATACATCTGTGTCAATGCATCAAAATCCCTACAAAAAAAACTATTCTACTTTCAAAACACCACCATATAAAGCCACAACCACTCATCCATATATCTCTCACATCAGCCCTCACTCATAAAAATATGCTCTCCTCCTAAAAAACATAGGAAGGCATAAGACCTTGACACAGCACTACAACCATTAATAGCATATACATCAATTTAGCTATATTTCATAGATTGGATCATAATGAGCCATACAAATGCTACCAACAATTTTATAACAGAGGCATAATGATACAAGATTTATGATAGCAACATATAGCTGTACATGCTCAAAAAATAATCCCCTATAACAATAGGGGATATAATGGTCATAAACTCTATGGCCACCCCAAACAAATGCAGTCATATAGCACCCCTGCAAAAATGAATTGTCAGCTATATGAAACACAACCGTCATATTACTGACAAAATCACGCTCAGCTACAGGTGTGCCTCGAATGGCAATACGTTGTTCACCGAATCAATTTTTTCATTTACCTTAGGCATAAACCGTATAGTCGTTTGTTGGGATTCCTAGTTGCAGGTTGAATGCAACTTTACTCCTTTCGACAAGTTCAACGATCACCCAGACCTTTAATGCATTCATACCAAAAATAACGAATCATGGCCAAATAAACTAACTCGGCCAGTTCAACGATCACTCAAACCTTTAATGCATTCACACCAAAACTACAAACTAATGAATCATGGCCAAATCAATTAACTCGAGCCAATACGATCCCAAGTTAAACTTGTGGATCGAATCAACTATGTTGATACCATTTAATAATTAATTAATGCATTCACATCCATTGCGTGGGCAACTAGGACGTTGAAGACCACTTCAAATTCATGCTCTAGCAGTATTCCATGGGCAATTCAGTTGGCAAACATGAAGAATGCGATAGGACTACGAGCCAATACTATATTGAGATCAACCAAAACGATGTATCATGACATTTTTTTCCGTACAAGGATTTAATAGTTGAATTGAGGCTTTTGTGATCCATATAAGTTTAAGAGAAATTTTTCCGCCTAAATCACAAGATAAATCATTAGTCGACACGTTTCGAACCAATAAGTGTAGTTCATTTTTGAAAAAACAAATCCAGCTTAGCATGTTAAATAGTCTAAGCAGAGACTCTAACGGCTATCTTGACTAACGGCTAATTTTAACTTTAGGACTAGAGTCAAGATTTAATGGAAATTAGTTAAATTATGCGAATATATAAAAATAAAAATAAAAAATAAAAAAATATCAATTAATGTGTTAAAGGTTAGTTAAAGTTATGTTGATAATTAAAAATTAAAATGTTTATTTAATGACTAATTATATATATATATATATATATATATATACTATAATATATATATATATATTATATAAAGGTTAGTTAGAAAATTATTGGAACGAGAAAATAAAATAAAAAATAAGAATGACATACGTAGTTGAGCAAGAAGGGATCGAACAAGTGCTGGTGGAACATCACAAAGATATCCTAGCTGAGCCTATAGTAGACAGATCGGAAGCAATAAAGGAAATTATGCTCAGCCATTCCACGATTAGTTACAGAAGACCAAAATAATGCTTTGATGAGAGCTGCCAACTTAGAGGAGATAGAAGAAATAGTAAAATCCATGAAAAAAGGTACAGCTCCAGGTCCAGATGGCTTCACAATCGAATTCTTCCAAGCAGGATGGCATTTTCTGGGAAGAGAAATCCTAGAATTGATAGAAGAATCTCGGATGAACCAGAAGGTATGGCCTGCTATTAACTCCACCTTCTATGCTTTGATTCCTAAGAATGATAATTTAGAAGATGCCAATGGGTTTAGACCTATAGCATTGTGCAATGTTATTTACAAGATAATAACAACCTTGATTGCCAAAAGACTGAAACCCCTGTTCGATAAGCTAATATCTACTGAACAAACGGGTTTTGTAGAAGGTAGACAAATCCTAGATGGCCTAGTAGTAACCCAAGAGGTCATCCACTCTTTAAAAATGAAAAATCAAAAGGGCACGATGATTAAACTAGATCTGTCGAAAGCTTATGATAGACTGAATTGGAAATAATTGGATGAAGTCCTGGAAAGTTTTGGCTTCAGTAAGAGATGGGTAAAATGGATTCACAGTCTAATTTCAACCCCGAACTTCTCCATACTTGTTAATGGTACACCCTCAAAAACTTTTAATGCGTCTAGAGGAATTAGACAGGGAGACCCATTATCTCCGTTTCTCTTCATATTGGCAGCAAAAGGCCTTGGTAGATATATTAAAAAAGAACGGGCAGCGAACAAAATCAAGGGCTTGAAGCTATGGGGTAATGATTTGCCTTTAACCCATCAGCAATTCGTTGATGATATTATGTTATTCAGGGAACCAACTGTAAAAGAAGTAAGACAGCTGAAGAGGATTTTGGACTTATTTGCTGAAGCCTCTGGACTGGAAATTAATAGAGACAAATCCTGTGTATTTATATTTAACACGATGGAACAGATTAAAACTCATCTTACAAGACTGCTGGGCTTTAAACGAGGAGAGTTTCCTACGAAATACTTGGGGAATTTGTTGGACTTCACATCCAAAAAATTGAAAAATTGGCAAGGAGTCTTGGAAAAATTGAGAAACAGAGTAGCGAACTGGGCTTTTAGAACTCTGAACATGGCAGGGAGGATAGTGTTGGTGGAATCAGTCCTCCAAGCTATTCCCATATATCCTCTGTCGATAATGGCAACCCCTTTAGGAATCTGTTCAAAAATTAGAGAGATCATGAGAAAGTTCATCTGGGGAGGGGCGAATCATCAGAAAAAATGGGCCCTTGTTTCTTGGAAACACCTTACAGAGAGGAAGGAAAAAGGAGGATTGGGTTTACGTGACCCGGAGAAACTCAACAAAGTGTTAGGAGCGAAGCTCTGGTGGCAATGGCTAAGGGAGGGTAACGATCTGTGGAAAGCCATTTGGAGACTCAAATACAATATGCCAGACACAACAGTTGACATTTTAAGACAAAGGGAAACCCCCAAGGGTTCAACAATCTGGGATCTAACTCGACAGAACAGAGATATTGTTGAAAACCATATTTTCTGGGAAGTTCGAGGTGGAGGGGAAGCCAATTTATGGGATGAAAAATGGCAGCAGAAGGAAAAAATGAACAGAATTCAAACGGTCCAATAGCTACAGGAAAGAATAGGGGGAAATCGAAACTGTGTCAAAGACTATTGGAAAGATAATGAATTGGATGGAATTTGGAGAAAATGGATAGATCCAATTGAATGGGATTGTGATCTAAACCAAGAGCAACAAGAAGCATATATGAAAGAGGTGGAATCCAGGAAAATTAAAGCTCGCACAGGAAGGGACATTCTTAGATGGGGGAACTCCATGAAAGGTTCTTTCACCGTCAAAGAGGCATACTATTTAACGGACACACAGGCTATAGATGAGGAGAATCTCGAATGGAAAATTATATGGGGAAGTAAATGGTGGCCGAAAGTCTCCCTATTCATATGGCTTGTAGCTAAGAACAAGATTCTAACTTGGGACATAATTCAAAAAAAAAGGCTTCAGCGGACCTTCAAGATGTTGTCTCTGTAAAAACGAAGAAGAGACCTGTAATCACCTCCTAATTAATTGTTCATTCACTAAGAAATTATGGATGGATATAAGAAAGATATTCGGTAAATCGGAGATAGTTCTCAGAGACATTAACGCAATCATTTTCCAATGGAATCAAGAGAAATTCCAATGTAAAGTTGTTAGCAGAGCTTGGGATCTTATTGCAGGCTTCGTGTTATGGATGGTCTGGAAAGAAAGGAACCGTTGGATCTTCCAGGACAAAGCCAAAGACTCGGAAATTATATGGAAACGAACGGTCAGTCTAATGAGGGAAACAATCTTGGTGGAGAAATGGGACGTGGAGGACTGGAAAGCGAACCAAATAGAGGAGATGATCCTGAACAGTTTAAACTTAAAGTATGAGATGGTTTGTCATAAGCAAGGTAGCAGGCATAGTGCGCGAGCCCAAAACCCAGATAATTTTATCTACCCCAGAGATAACTTCATCAAATTAAATTTTGATGGAGCATCGAAAGGGAATCCTGGCAATGCTGGTTTCGGAGGCATTTTTCGCGATAGTCAGAAACAGGTAAGGTGGATTTATGCTGAATGGGGCGGGGAAATGACGAATAATGAGGCGGAACTTTGGGCGATCCACCAGGGGTTGAGGATTGCAATCAGAAATGGTTATACAAGCTTGGAAATAGTTGATGACTCTCAGATTGCGATTGAAATATTGAAGAAACTTAGCAATGGAAGAGATTGGGAACGAATTACAAGTAGTTGGAGGACTGCCGGAATTGTCCAAGAGATAGTAGGTCTGCTAAGAAGGATTGATTACAAATTATTTTACCATGTTAGGCGGAATGGGAACCGCGCGGCCGACTTCTTGGCGAACTGGGGCTGTAAAGGACGAGACAGCATGGTAGACAGCCAATGGAAAGCGGTTTGTGCCAGCAGGGATTGGGTAGACTTGGCAACGATTATAAATGAGGATTGATCAGGCAACGCGCGAGAATGTCAGGATTAATGAGTTGGATAGGTGAATGGGACTGGAGATCCCAGTTAATGAAGGCAGGTCAGTTTGGACAGGGGGATGATATGATGGTAATGCACCGCGCAGTACACCGACGGCGTGCGTGGAAGATATCTCAGGATCACTCCCACCGTGAAATAATTAATGCATGCGATCGGAGAGGATGGTGGAGCGGCATGTCAGATCTTCAGACGGTAAACAATAAACAAGGAATGATGGCCAGGAGAGGCAACATCCCGACTAATAATTGGCGGCATTGCATCGCCGATATAGTGGCATACTTTGATGATAGAAAAGCTATAAGGACCCATAAGGGTAAGGAAATGCGGCAGTTTCGTTTCTTTCCAATTTAGAGCGCAAAGGTTAGGACAGTAGCGAAACAGCGAGACAGAAAAATTTTTAACCAGCACCAGAACATACCCCATGGTATAACTAGAGATAGCATGGAGACCAGGATGAAGTCTAGGGTGGCGGAGGAGCTGAATATTGCAACTGACAAGAACAGGGAAAGGAAAGGCAAGGCTGCTGCGAAAGAGGAGTCCCCGGCATAAATTTTTGAGATTGAGGACGATTCTGAGGACGTAGATCCCTGTCGTGAAGCCTACAGGAAGTTTAAAGCACAAGACAAATCTACAGGCGCTAAGAACCAACAGTTGAAAGAGGATCAGCCAGCATCGCAGGAGGAGCGCGCAAGAAGATATGGCAAGAGAAGAAATGATAAGGGATCGGGAAGCAGGACGGACACGGGTGGTATGAGAGGTCGGAGACAGAGCAGGATTGCAGGTGACAAAGGCGAGAATTCCAAGTAGGAAGCGGCACTAGCAAAAAAAACGAGATTGATGGAGCAGAAAATTCACGAGGCTGAGAGAGCTTATCAGCAGAATACAAACCCAGAGGTCAGAAGAATTATGAAGCATCTAGAGGAGGAGTCCTTACAAGGCCAATCTGATGAAGAAATGGAGGATTGGGAATTCTTACTGCAGGACCCAGGCAACACCAGGGGCAGAATGTCTCTGTTCAAGCAATCTCTCCACATTTACTGGGTAATGAAAAAGTTATTGGCAAAAGCACTAGAGCAAATTGCTACTGAGATGGTGGAAATAGCGCAGGGAGGCCTTGAGCTGCGTAGGGAATTGAGGTTCATTCACATTGCTCTAGAAAGACAAGAGAAGAAACTGGATGAATTGTAGAGCCTCTAACCTACACCTCATCATTTACTACTATCTACTGTTTTTCATCACCTATCTCTCTCTTTCACCTCATTTTCCCTGTTAAACCACCCAGATCATTACATTAAATGTCATTAAGCATGATCAAGTGAGCTTTGCTAATGTGTGACTGTTTTGTTTAGATTTTGACATATTTACAGGCATTCGGCAGCTCTCTGCCGATTCCGCAGCTATTTGATGATTCCACAGCCATCTGGAGATTCCGCAGCCTTTTTGTTGTTCTCAAGGTTCCACGTGTCATTTTTCCAAACGAACCACATGGGTACTTAGGTATCAAGGTGCTCGAGGTTCCTGTGCCATTTGTTCAATCATCCACATCATCCATACCTCTGGTCAAACAGGGGCAAGATCCGGTCAACGAAGGCAGCTAACGGTGATGCGTGCGCTGTTTGGTCACGTCAGCTCAGAC
>APFE030173023.1:39207-51439 GCA_000404065.3 Pinus taeda | reverse complement strand
GATTCATTTCTTGACGCTCAATGTGATCTTTCACTTCTTGAACATTTTTCTTCTTGATATGTCCTTCTATCTTGATAGTTTGAGTGGTAGTTTTGGCCAACACTTTACAAGATATGGTATGATTCATTTCTTCTTTCTCTGGGGTGGGGTCTTGGTGTATATCCTCTTGTTTTGATGGTTCTTGATCCTTTTCTTCCTCCTCTTCATATTCTATGTAAAATAATTTCTTCTCAGCACACTTATGACCTTTAGTGCATTTGCTATCACAATTGTAACAAAGACCCTTTTCTCTTTTTTCTTCCAATTGTTGTGGTGTAACCCTTGTAGGTTGTGTAAGGCTAGGAGAAACAACACTTCCATCTTTATATTTGTGAGGGGTATGCTTCATAATTTTTCTTTCCACTATGTCACAAAGCCCTTTTTCTCTTTCCAATTGTTGTGGTGTTGCTCTAAGAAGGTGTTGCTTTTTGTATCCTCATAATGTGCTATCATTTCCTCCGCATTTCCTCCGTGAAAATTGACCACGTAACAAGTATTTTACGAGAACAAAGCCCTTTATACCATAAAAGTTGATCCAGTTCTAAATATGGAGATGCAATACATACCTTTTGTAACAGTGGTACACCATGTAGATCAAAATATTGATCCATCTGACGTATCCAATTTACCGGATCCTTGCCATCAAACTTCTTCATCTTGCTTTTTCTTGATTTTAGGAGCACGATCTTGAAATGACTGTAACTCTATACTTTCAGATCTTTAAGTTCTGAAATTGCAGCCTGTAGTATCCCTCTGTGTCCTCTTTCCAATGCCACCAGTCTGATCCAAATTGGATTCTCCAAGGAAGAGTTATACCAAATCTCCCACAGTGACCTGATTATAGGCTAATTCAATAGAGCGAAATTGTACGACATGCCACAAGTCACTGTTTCAACCTTTGGATTTGAAAAATGCACACAAGAAACTACAGTCCGTCCTCTTTCTCTACCTTCTTACGAAATTTCAATCCGATGCTCAGAGAGAGAGTTATGACGATTTTCCCCAGGTCACCTGTTTTGAATGTAATTCAGGAGTCTGCAAAAAGACCAACTTCCTCAGATCATATCTCCACAAATATCGCGCAAAAAGCTCTGAAATTCAGACCCAAGGTTCAGCGCGATTTCTTCTCAAATGGGTTTTTTTTTGTGATTTCTGAAACATCACATAAAAAAAGTTATAGCGAAAATGCCACGATGACCTGTTTGGAGTAGCGAAACCCTAGAATCCAAAGCTCTGATACCAAATGTTATGAAACCAGCTCAAGAAAAGATAGAAAAGATAGATCAACGCCTTAGAATTTAGCCTCTTCGAGGGGGCAACCTCCTTTACATTAAATAAATGAACAATTCTTGGATGATACAAATGAAAATATCTCTTTTCTATATATAGGAGTCTAAGGGGTCATAATGTAATCAGAGCCGACATAACAATAATAATGTAAGGGCACAATAATAATAATAGTGGGCTTCTATGGGGCACAATAGTGACAATATGGGAACTACATGGGTACATCAATATAATAACGGGGTTGTACTAATAACAATAAGGGGTTACACTAGTAGTATAGGGGCCTAACACAAGTTATAATTTTTAACTTTGAAAAACAAATATATATTTTTCAATATTATTGTAAATAATGTTTTTAAAACATTTGATAAGACCATAACTTGAAGGTATTTGCAACCTTTGTATAATACAATGCAATGTAGATAAATATCTCATATTTTTACACCATAAATTTTTGATGCAGTTGCAATATGTACAATACAATGCAATGTAAATGAATTCTCAGATTTTTTGATTGTTAATATTCATAGGAAAACCACCCAAAATTAAGGTCATTGAAAATTATAGTTGACACTCATGTAAGTAACATATTTACTATCAATTTCTATTCACCATAATTTAAGCAATTATGAAAAAATGTATATGAACTATAAGTAAATACGTATACTTACTAAGAGTTATTGCCAACCGTTATTTATGTATTTTTAACGCTTGAATAAGTAAGATTAAAAATATAGCTATGACTTTATACAAGTCATTAGCTCTTAGTAGGAAATTAATTTTTCCGTTTTATATATCAATTTGCAATTTTTCTATAAATGTAATTTCCATTTAAGTGACAAGGAAACAAATGTTCTAAAATACTTGTTATTCATGCATTTAAACTTTATTTAAAATTAGAAAAAATATAAACAAAGTATAAGTAGAAATAATTGTAAGTATCAATCACATGGTAGATTGAGTTTATATTAAAGAAGTTGAAGGGGGCAAGTATTGTAGAGAAAAATCATGTAGTAGCAAATGCATGTAACGTTCTGTTGATCGACAAAAATGTCCTCCATCAACATTAGGGGAGACCACTAGGTCGGGAGCTTAAAGCAGCTCCTTTTTTTATTGAAGATGGTGGTTCTGATGGGTTATGGGTCCATTTTCCCATAAACTTAAATATAATATTATCTAAAACTAAAATAAGCTAAATTAATAATTAATCTATTTACACATATATTACATCATGTTACATTTCCCTTGTATTGATCTTTAAGATGCAGAATAAAGAAGTAAATCAATGCAAAGGTTTGATCTATTTAAAAAGGCTGATCAAATCATAATTAAATGATTTGTTTGCCTCCTTAAGAGAGGACTGGATGCAAACTAAGATGTAAATGTAGAACTAATATAAAATATGAAAAACCTATCTCGAACTAGAATGGGATAACCCTCTCCTAATTTGAGGGAAAGCTAACTGAAAATAGGGGAAGGACTCATTAAATTCATCATATGATTTTGTGTTAATTAAAGGAAGTATTTCAAATTAACTAATACAAGTGAAAGAAAAATTAGCTTGCAAATGAATAATAAATAGTTATCATTCATTGCAAGAATACTTCAATGAATTAAGATTGAGTTCGATCTCATTCTACCATGCAAATATAGTTTTAACAAAGTTTCAACAGAATGTCAATGACACAACAATAATGCATAATATCAAAGAAACATAATATTGTTTAGAATAAGTATAAGAACCAAAAATGAAAATTTAACAATGAGATAATAATCTTGAGTTCTGGTAATAGTATAGAAGAACAAGAATTAATTAAAACCATGTCAAAAGTTTATTACAAATGCACAGTCTTGGAGAAACTCAGATCCATAATCACATTTCCTGAAATAGTGCTAAGCAATGAGAATAGAGCCAAAAACCCTCTTCTTTCTCTATAATAAACATTTTTGCACATAACAGCAGTGCGATTGCACAAATAAAACAACTATAGAGAATCCCCCTTTGAGCGGATCACAACCTCCACTTTTTACAAGATTGAATACAAGGGTATTTCTACAAAATTTACAGAGCAAACAACCTCCCTTATATCTCTCAAAAACCGAATCTAGAGGTTTTCTTCATAAGGTCAAAAACAAATTGTTTTAGTTGAATGCAGACCAAATTTGTGAAATCGTTACACCAGTCGAACAAATTGACTCTATTGCTGACCGAAGGATCAATTAACTGTTATTGGTCATGGTTTGTTATGGAGGTTTTTACAATGATCAAGTTAATTTCAAACAATCTTTTCCACATGGAAGGGGGCCTTTAGAAGCATGGACTGAGCATGTAATTATGTCCTATTACAAAAATCACAGAGGATATTAGATCCTTATTACTAAACTTAACTAAAATAACATTGAAAAAAAAATATGTAACATAAAACCCAAAAACCATTTAAATAACGGTAATATAGTAGTGACCATTTGTGCAAATGTCAAGTGGTAGATGTTAATAGTTATCAGAGAAATGATATCAGAACTTTTAAAATGAGGCAAAATGAAATAGTTTCAATATTGGGTGGCTCTGATATGGAGTGGATGTGATATCGTATTCCAATCCCTTTAATAACTTTATCGAGTCCATTATATTAGAGCGTTGTATCAGAGATTTGATATCGTAGGTTTTACGATTGTTACCCTTTAAAATTGTGATATATAGGTGGACGCGATATTTCAATTAGACCATAATTATTACACATATCAGATCTGACTTATCAGAGTCTGACAGATATCACAAGTCAGAGATCGCGAGAATATGATTATCAGAGATCAAAGATCGGAGGGATTGGCATATCGAAAATCTAAGATTGGTAAATATGATATTAGAACTCGAAGATGAAGGAAGTATGATATTAGAACTCGAAGATGAAGGAAGTATGATATTGGAACTTTTAAGAGGTGACACATAACAAAAAATATGATATGAGGGATTCTCCGATATAAGGGAGCAGAGGAGGGACAAATATCATAAATTTGGTTTATCACAAGTTCCATAATGTGACTCATAACAAAAACTTTGATATGAGTATATCTCCGATAATGTTTTATTTACATGTTGTGTGTTATTTGCGTTAGTTTTCACTTTATATTCATTGAACTCTAGTTATAAAGGTTTTCAAAAGAATACTCTGATAGCCTAAAGTTGCACTATTTGTTTATTAAAGAGTCATTGCCACATGTTGTAACATGAGCTTGGTCTCGGTGGCTATTTTATTGATTAATATATTGAATTAAGATGTTTAAAAAAAAAACTTATTTACAAAAATCATTAACAAACAAACTTATTCAAAATTAGGAAAACTATATAAATAAAACAAGTGTAAATAAATGAAAAATTAGACTTGAAATGAAGTAATCACACTCAAAGCCTACATACAATGAAAAAAGGGGTCCCCATGTCTATTATGATAGAATAAAATGGGGGTGTTGTGTTTTCACTACAACAATGGCGACACACTTGGGAGAAGTAGTTATATTTGTCTTAGAAATACAACACTTAGTTTAAAAATGAAGGAATTATAATTAGATAATTTGAAATGCTCAAATTTAGATATCCTAACCATTTTGTACCTATCATATGTTTTCAAATAAATAGATATACCATTATAGTTCATGAACTTGTAAAACTTTACCCCATGAATTCAATATTTTTGTAAATTTATATGTACAACAGTCAACTTAGTTGGACATCAATTTTTGAGTAAAGAAGTTAGTCATGAAAACACAGTATTAATTTAAACTCCATACCATAGGCATGACCACTGCTTCCATCAGGCATATATAGCCTCGACAGGGGTGTCTTTTAACCCTTTAGGTGCCAGTGTCCCATCTATTAAGAATAAATCGATAGTGCAAAAGATAATCTTAAAATTCTTTGAATTCCAACTGAAGATCACTATCCTCACTTGGTAACCATATAGTGAGAATGTAATTCATGATATATAACATGGTGAACAAGTTGGATCGTGATGAGACCTCCTGTCTCTCAACCTTGTGGTTGAAAGCCATTACCTTAGCTTGGTGACCAATAATGGTAATGTCACAATGCTAGAACCTATGATCATGGTAGGTTGGTTCGTTATGAGACCTCCTATCCTTTAATTGATCATTTTTATTTTTACGTTTAACTATAGTTATTGTTAATCTCATTGAGATTACTTAATAGATGGGGTGGCATACTATTCCCTAAGATGAAGGGATGGTGTAAAAAGCTTTAAGTTGACTACTGTTCACTTGACTAAACTTATTCACCAAAAGAACTCATGATCTTAAGTAACCGCTGTTAAATGTGTTTTATTTTCTTCAAAGATAGGGTTTAAAGATAGTTCATTAACAAATAATGAAAGGATTTAAACTCAAAGAACAAGAAACTAGGGACTCTATTGGTTAGGAAAGATGAAAATGAACATAAATAAAATCATCTTCATTGAAGTTATCCTTAGAGATTAGGTTTCGTTAATACAAATTAGAGAATACAAATGGCTCACCCAATGATTTTGCTAAGCTGAAAGAGAAAACATTACTCCATTTTATTGTGAAATGAAATGAAAAGACAATCCATCTACGCTTAAAATTCTTATCAAATTAGAAATAAGACAATCAAGAGAATGAACCTTGAGATACATCTTACAAGATAATATAGAGAAACAACATAAAAATGAGATTATGTTGATTTTATCTTGTATGATGATTTGTTAATAAATCTCTTTTGTTTCAAAGCATAATTATTGGTTTAAAGCTATTGTTGTATGTTTTGACATGGGTTTTCTTAATTTTTTAAATCTTTATTAAAGATATCATGCAAGTCTTTATAGATTCAATCCTAAGAATAACACTAACGATCGATTTCAAAATGTAAGAAAAATTAGAAAAGAGAAAACTCCCTAATGTCATATGATGATTGTTCTTATGAAAAGTTAGATGCCAGCAAAGCTGAATGTACAAATAAAATCCATGGGAACATGTAAGAAGAAAAACAAAATATAAGAAATAAATAATGGTTAAAAGAGAAAAGAAAAGCTAAAATAAAGCTCAAACCAAATGAGGATGAAAATATAAATGTGTACCTGGAAGAATTCGATCATAATTTTACCTGATGAACCTTCATTTTCTCCCATGTATTAATCAAAGTTCAGAACCATTTTCCTATTCAATTTAAAACTATTACTAAACTACACCTAATCCTAATCTAAAAAGTAGACTAAGACTAAGTGAAATCATACTTCCAATGTAGCCTTTCAAACACCTTATTTTCTGCATGAATGTGCACATTAAACATTAGTAACAAAAGTTTAAATCTACTTAAACCAACATAAATAAATCCGAAAAAAAATATGTACAACTAGTGTTAATGTATGTATAAGAAGTAACTTATTTACATTCACCCTCTCTTGGAGATTTTCTTCCAACCAGATCTTGATGGGATCATAAAAATATGGATGGATATTAGTTAGAGATTGGAAGTGATTTGAAGGAGAGGATAACATGTCAGATTGTGAAAATATTCTTTTAAATGCAATAAACTACATCAAATTGTCAGTTTTATGTACATATGAGGGAAGGTTATCAATTGTGTTAGATGGTTGGTCATGTTCTAAAGCTCACACTTGAGTACATTTTTTTGTTGGCAATGCCATTGAGAAGGAGAAGAAAATTGATATGAGCTGAAAATCAGACAAAATTGGAAGAGTAATGGCTCCTGATGTTTAGAAATAAAGCTCTGAATTTCAACTTTATCCTTTTCTATTAATGTATCTCATACGTGTGCAATATCGAGCAGTTTAACATGCAAGCATAGAATATCAAAGAGTTGAAAAACAAAACATGAAAATGAATTTAAATCAAGCCAAAATGATTGAAATAGAATCAAATCACCATTTATATTATAATTATTGTTACCTCAAAATTGGGAAAGGTTTGAAAATATTTATTTCTTACAAGAATTAGGCAAAATACAATTGGAATGTTTATCAACATCATCTTGTGCATGACATAATGGATCAGGAATAGAAAAGGTAATGTGATCATCAACGGAATCGTAGACCGAGATAGATTCTTGATTAGTGAAATCATTATAATAATTAAAAGTTTGAAAATGAGAAATGATTGGAACAATTTTTAAATTAAAGATTTCTTCATTTTCAAATATTATTTTACTTGGACCATGAGGATTTAATGAAGAATGAGATGAATCAAGATCTTCATTGTCAACGTATTCATCATAAATGACTCCACAAATTTTCTTAAATTTTTTATCATTCCGATGAGACACATAAAAACAAGAAGAAGAACTAGGCACATCTTTTCCAAAATTGAAAGAATGATCATTGATATTTCTTTATCCTGACGAAAATTTAACGGAAATTCATTTGTATCAACTTCTTTGATTTCTGAAATATTATTAATATGAATAGGAACTGAATTTCTAAACATATTAGGATAAATATGAAATTGAGAGTTTGAGATAATGAATCTAAAAATATCTCTATGGGAAGATTCCACTGTGTATTCTCCATTGCTGACTTCAGATTCAATGATTGGTATTTGATCTTCATGTTGACTTTCTAATTTCAAGATCATTGATTCTTCGAATATGTTGACGTGTTCTTCTTGAAAACAATTATCAGCTTGTTCCAAGTTAGTTGGTTACAATTAATTAACATGTGAAAGTGAGTCTGAATTATCATTAACACTATAATAAGTATGAATTAAATGGATAAATCTATCATATATAGTTGCAGTAGTTTCATCATAATTAACATGTTTCTCCATGTCATATTTTTCAGTCGTGTTAATGGAAGGCGAGAAAGACTTATTTAACCTTGAAATTATTTCATATGGATTAGGAATGAAAGGGAAATCATTTAATATATAAAACCATCCCATTAATTGAAATTTTAGAGGTAAATCATCAGGTTGAAATTGAGAACAAATTAATTTGAATCTAATACAAAAGTTATCTAATGATTCACCTTCAAAATGATGAAGATTATCCAATTGATCACATATTGTTTCAAAGTCGTAATCCTAAAAAGTGTGTAAGAAAAGAAGTACAAAAGCATCCCAGGTGCATATGGAAGCAAATGTTAGGGCTTTGCACAAGTCTTTCACTATTCCTGCCAAAGTAAGGGTAAACAACCTACACATGACACCTTCATCATGACCATAACTATTACAATTTAAAATAAATTGATAAAAATGCTCATAATAAGAGGCATTATTCTCACTGTTAAACTTCTTCTTTGATAAGAGTTTGGCTACCTGAATTGGAGTTGAAGTTGGCAGAAGTCCAGTAAAACAACTCGAAAGTGGTCTCTTAAGAGGAGTCATTGAAATAAAATAAAACTTTTAAAACATAAGATCTCTAAAGAGGCCAAGTAGATATTGGCCCTCCTTCTAGTGCCAGAAATGTTGATCGGAAAAAATGTCCTCCATCAACATTAAGGGAGACCACCTGGTCAGGAACTTAAAGAAGATCCTTTTTTGTTGAAGATGGTGGTTCCAACTAGTTATGGGTCTAGTTTCCCTTAACATAAATATAATTTAATTTAAAACTAGTATAACCTAAACTAATAATTAATATATTTACACCTATATTACATCATGTTACATTTCCTTTGTATCGATCTTTAAGATGCAAAATAAAGAAGTAAATCAATACAAAGGTTTGATCGATTTAAAAAGGTTGATCAAACCATAATTAAATGATTTATTTGCCTCTTTAAGAGAGGAATTGATGAAAACTAAGATGTAAATGTAGAACTAATATAAAACATGAAAATTCTATCTCGAAGTAGAATGGGATAGACCTGTCCTAATCTGGGAGAAAGTTAACTGAAAACAGGGGGAAGGATTGGTTTAATTCATCATATGATTTTGTATTAATTAAAGGAATTAATTCACATTAACTAATACAAGCGAAAGAAAAATAAGTTTGCAAATGAATAATAAATAGTTATCAGTCGCCACAGGAATACTTCAATGAATTAAGATTGATTTCGATCTCATTCTACCCTGCAAAGATAACTTTAACAAATTTTCAACAACAAAATGTCAATGACAACAATAGTGCATAATATCAAATAAACGTAATACTATTTAGAATAAACATCATAACCAAAAATGAAACTTTAAGAGTGAGGCAAAAATCTCGAGTTGCGATAATAGTACACAAGAACAAGAATTAATTAAAAGCATGTCAAATTTTAATTACAAATGTGAAGTCTTGGAGAACGAGAAAAGAGCTAGAAACCCCCTGCCTTCTCTATAATTGACCTTTCTGTACATAACAGTAGTGCTATTGCGAAAATCGAACAACTGCAGAGAATTCTCCTTGAGTGGATCATGACCTCCACCTTTTACAAGATTGAATATAGGGTTATTTATACAAAATTTACAAAGCTAACAACCCCCCTTATATCTCTCAACAACCAAATCTAGAGGTTTTCTTCAGTAGGCCAGAAACAGATTATTTTAGTTGAATGTAGGCCAAATTTGGGAAATCGCTACACTAGTCGAACCAATTGACTGTGTTTATGGCTGAAGGATCCACTAACTGTTATTGATCATGGCCTGTTATGGAGTTTGTTACAATGGTCAAGTTAATTTTAAATAATATTTGCCACATGGCAGGGGGCCTTTAAAAGCATGGACCGAGCATGACATTATGTCCTGTTACACAAATCACGGAGGAGATTAGAGCCTTATTATTAAACTTAACTAAAATAACATTTAAAACAAAATACGTAACATAAAACTCAAAAACCATTTAAACAACAGTTTTAATAAATATGGTAGTGACCATTTATGTAGATGATAAGTGGTAAATGTTAATAGGTATTAGAGAAATGGATATCAAAACTTTTAAAATGAGACAGAACGAAATAGTTTCGATATTGGGTGGCTTTGATATGGAGTGAATGCAATATCATATTCAACTCTCTTTAATAACTTTATCGGGTCCATTATATCAGAGCCTTGTATCGGATATTTGATATCGTAGGTTTTACAATTGTTACCATTTAAAAGTTCCGATATACAGGTGGATGTGATATTTCGACTAGACCATTGTTAATACACATATTGGGTTTGACTAATCGGAGCTTGACAGATATCATAAGTCAAATATCGAGGGAATATGATTATTAGAGATTGGAGATCAGAGGGATTAGCATATCGAAAGTCAAAGATCAGGAAAATATGATATTGGAAGCCAGAGATTGGGGATATGTGATATCAGAATTTTTAAGAGGTGACACATAACAAAAAATCCAATATGAGGGATTCTCTGATATAAGGGAATGGAGGAGGGACAAATATCAGAAATTTGGTTTATCGCAAGTTCCATAATGTGGGTCATAACAAAAAATTCGATATGAGTATTTCTCCGATAATGTTTTATTAGATGCGTTGTGTGTTATTTGCGTTATATTTCACTTTATATTCATCGAACTTTAGCTATAAAGGTTTTCAAAAGAATACCCTGATGGCCTAAAGTTCAACTATTTTCTTATTAAAGAGTCATTGCCACATGTTGTAACATGAGCTTGGTCTTGGAGGTTATTTTATTGATTAATATATTTAATTAATATGTTTAAAACAAAAACTTATATACAAAGTTTATTAACAAACAAACTTCTTCAAACTTAGGCAAACTATACAAATAAAGCAAGTGTAAATAAAATGTGAATTAGACTTGAAATGAAGTAATCACACTCAAAGCCTACATACAATGCAAAAAGGAGTCACCATGTCTATTATGATAGAATAAAATCAAGGTGTTGTGTTTTCACTACAACACATTCATAAGAGAAAGTAACATGAAGCAAGACAATGTATAATGAGTAATTTGAAGGTATTGTAGTGGTTTTGTTGTGTATATGTAAGAATATTATATGGATAGTAAATCTTAATAGGTATTAATATATAATAAGTATAAACAAATTTATATTATGATACATCTCAGATTACCAATATTAAAAATAAATAAAAATTAACTAAATTATAACTTTATTTTAAAGTATTATTGCATCGACCAAGTACGGAAGAGATATTGTAATTGTCATATCCTGTCTTGTTATGCAAACATTTTTGACTTAATCAAATTACATAAAAATTAAAAGTAATAAAATAAAATAAAATAAAAGCTAAAGTTAATACTAAAAATAAAATTGAGATAAAATAGTCACTTTATCTTTCTAAGCTCATTTTTTTGACAACCTATGGTTTTTCCATGATATTCTTAACCCAAGGACTTTGACCAGGGTATTCTTCTCAAGGGAATTGATATCTGGAGTTGAGATGGACTTAGGCTGGTTTATATATAATATATATATATATATATATAATATATATATATATATAGACACCCATTAACATATTAATATATTAATTTAAATATATATAACTTATCGATATATTATAACCTTATTGAAATAAAATTATGGTTAGTTATTTTTTTATTATTATATTTATAAATTAAAAACCATTACCAATATAGCTGTTAAATATTTTATATTTTTAGTACAATAAACAATCAATAAATCAATAAAATTTATCTAAATATTATTAAACATTCACTTGTCCCTCCCCCGCTCAAATATAGCTTTCATCTTCTAGTTGTTACGTGTCTCCCTATTTAACATCGTGTCTTGAAGATGAACCACACTCGTTGGTTCCAAATTGGTTGACCAAAATCTTCAATGTGATTTATTTCGAAAAATTCCCTATACAATAAGATTTCAACTATAATATTCACTTGCATTTTATTATGGAGATTCTTAAAATGTAAATTGGCTTTGTTAAAATACCATGGACCAATATCATGGCCTATCAATATCACATGGTCAAAAAACCATAACTCATT
>APFE030173023.1:1029-38893 GCA_000404065.3 Pinus taeda | reverse complement strand
TTAGTTTTATATTTTATTTGTAAAATATTTGGAAATTTCATATTAATTTCAAATCTATAAGTGTGGAAAGAGATTATTTTTTCGAGGTGCAAACTTCACACTCTAAAAAAGTGTGGAACTGAATCAAATATTTTCAAGTGCAATCTTTCTTTCTTCAATTTTTATATTAAAAAAAAAGTGCACTAAGACGTATTTGATCGGAGTTGTCTATAATGCAACTTTTTGAGATTCTCGTGACGAAATCCGGCAAAAGAGATTGAGGTTAAATCTTGATTTGTTGCAGTTAAAATGGTTTTTTAACTGCATATTTGGATTCAGCACCCTGAAAAACCCCTGGGACGCTTTGATTTTGCAGAAACTAGCTATCAAACTTGTGATTCCAATAAATTGCTGCCGGATTTTTGATACATCTTAAGTTAAAGCCTGTTTCAAGTGCAAACTTTCTTTCTTCATTTTTTATATTTAAAAATTTGGGTACTAAGACATATTTGATCTCTCTCTATTGTTGATACATCTTAAGTTAAGATGAATCTAGACTCATATTAACCAAGACATGATCAAAATATTTAAACCATAAGAGCTTATATTTATTGATCATCGCCCAGTAAGAACTTATTGTACTGAAACCCAATATGATAAAGATATGCAATTCCTCTAATTCTCAACCTCAACTTGACAGGTCACTTTTAAAATAAAATAAAATAAAATATTAAAAAAACAATATTGACTATAAGATAACAACAAAAATGAATATACATATTTTGTTACTTTTAACTAATTAAAAACATTTTAAAACAACAATCATCCCACTCCCCTTCACTCTCTTTCATAAATTATACTTAGTTCTAAATTAAAGCATTATAAAACAAGTGTTTCTAGATGCATTGTAGTCCCCACCCATTCTATATGGGTGAAAACATGGACCCTTTTTTAAGCATCGAGCTCCTTACGTGGATTGAGCTCTAGGGCTTGATTGAGCCTCTTTTTTTAATATATACGGTTCTCGTGGTCTGCACCATTTGCACACACTGCATGAGCTCTACTGAGAGTTCCATAATAGCTTGATAAGAGTTCCAGAGTAGCTTGACCGAGATTATTAGAGCTAGATCGAGCAATTGAACTTTCAAATCAATCGCACCAACCACCCTGCCAATATTGTAAAGACTCAAATGAAGTAGGTACTCTATTTTTTGTTTTTTTTTCAAAATGTAGCAAATTAATTAAAAAAACCATGAAAACCAATTAATTTAAAAAAACAACCATACAAAAGATACAAAAACTAAAAAAAAAAAAAAACTTCAAAAGATCACAAAACGAACCAAAAAAACCATAAAAACAATACCTTCAAAACAACTTAGAAAAGCACAAAACAAACCTATAAAACCATAAAAAAGTCCTTCAAAACAACTTACAAAACACTTCAAAACCACAAAAAACAAACTATAATTTAGGTTTTGAATTTGTTTCTTACTTGCAATGTTTTATGTACCGAAAATATATCGAAAAAACTCCAAAACAGAAAAGAACAAAACTATAACCAATAAATAAGTAAATTAGGAGCTTGAGATTGACATGATGAACATGGTTACTCATAGTGAACCTCTATTTATAAAATAAAAAAATTATTTTATTTTATTTAAATTTAAATTAATTTAGTGTTTAAATTTGTTTCTTATTTTCAATGTTTTATGTATTAAATGCATATTTTTTTATTTTGAATGGTAAAAACATTTTTTTTTCTAATTATTCTAGTTTCTAAATTTTTACTTTGGGATTTTGTTAAATGATGTTTTCAATTCTTTTTAAATTTTTGTTTATTTAAAATGCATTTTAAATTTCTAACAAATTGACCGAAAAATATACCCAAAAAAACTCCAAAACAGAAAAGAACAAAACTATAACCAATAAATAAGTAAATTAGGAGCTTGAGATTGACATGATGAATATGGTTACTCATAGTGAACCTCTATTTATAAAATAAAATAAAAAAATTATTTTATTTTATTATTTTAAATTTAAATTAATTTATATTTTTGATGTAATGAATGTCCATTCTCCCCTCTCCATATAAATAGGGGAAAGAAACACTTAAAAAATTTTCAGAAATTCTAAAGAAAACACTACGTGTTAGTTTCATATTGTATGGATTTGTAATATAGATTTTTTAGAATATCAAGAAAACGACGGTGATTCCCCCTTCAAGTATTACAGTATGCTATCCCTATTTTGAAACCCATTTTATGTTCATGTTTCTTCTCTGAATTCATGCAATCATCGCTGCTAGAAATCATTCAAGATTCCTCATAGATTCATTTGTATCGATATGTTAATGCAAGTGCCTGTAACTATATCGCAGATTCATTTATATCGACATTGTTAATGCATGTTCCTATATGGATGATTGACATTATATCTTTAAATCTATGCTACATGAATCATAACATTTAGTCCCTCCTTCATCCATTATATCTGCCTGTAACTCAAATAAGTGTAAGAATTCTTAAAGATGCAAGCTCTATGTGTTAAGCATAGAATTCTTGATGTTGTAAGCTCCATATGATGAGTTGCTCCTTCTCTTTATCCTCTATCATTTCTCTACAAAATCTTATTAAATTGTGAGTCCTTGAACTACTCAGCCTCCATTGTTTTTTTTTCATATTTCTGAGATATGTATAGGTGAAGAAGTACTAGAAATTCATGTTTTACTCCTTTAGGTGAATGAATCAACCCAATATATACACATATAAACTATATTTGAAGTCTCCCTTTACTGAGAAACATTAGAGGCCCTCCAAATTTGGATGTGCCGACATACTGGTCTTGTAGAAATCCAAGGCTGTCCCTGGGAGCTACAACATCTTCTAGAACCATTTCCAGGGAACGGTGTTGGGCATGGGATCCCCCGCAACATTTTTTGGGGCTCAAAGCCCAAGTTTTGGTCAATAAGATCGTAAGACTCCGCGAATTGCAAGTGCGGAGCTCGAAGTATAGGATGAGTCATAGGGATGTTCGCCATAAGATGTTGTAATTTAATGTAAAGTTGTGTCGGCCTACCCATGGTTCGGGGACCATGGGATTGTATAAATAGAGCGAGGTTCTAAGTGTAAAGGTAGCTAAGGAATAATAGATAGAATAGTGAAGGCATGTTTCAAGATTAGAGTTGGATCTGAAGTGTACTGGGTCATAGTAGTAGGAAGAGGCTCTACAGTTGAGTGCGTAGAGGCCTAGAAGAGTCCGCAGCTGAGTGTGCGGACCCCTGTAGCTGAGTGTGCAAGGCGGAGTTGGGTTTGTAATTGGGATTGAAATTTAATAAAGAAAAGTTTACTCTTTGAAATCTATTCTTGAATATGTAATTTGATGTTATGCATTACTTTTACTCTATTATTTATTGCACGCAATTGATAAATACTTGTATGGATGCTTATCTATGAAAATTATCTAAGTAATTAGCTAACAGAGCCTAATTAAGGAAGACTTGGGTAAATAACATGCGTCGCATTGCGGCTCGAATAGTGCGAAGACAATATCACAGGGCGTGGGGTGCCCGCTAGTGTGTGTAGCGCAGTAAGTGCAAAGGTTGGAGCATGGAACAATCACTTCATATCAGACATCCCCAAGGTGCAGAAACATGGTTCTAGCACCCTCCCATACTAATTCAAGTGAGACCTCAGTCCGCGCTCCATAGACTGTTGCCAAAATGGCCAGTAGTACAGGGATTTGCTTGGTTAAATCACTTCTGAACTTGGGTCAAGCCCCATTAAGCCAAAAAATGGTTTCATTGCTGAGACCAGGATCTGCATAAGTAATGTCTGATGTCGTGCGGCTGGAACCCAACAAAGAAGGAAAGTGAAGAGTGGTTGGACAAGAAGATTCACGAGTTCACAACATAGGAAAACAAAACTCTGCAAGTATCTAAGGAAAAGTGGTTGGAGCGCTACGTGTATATGGAAATCCATGAGATTGTCTTTCCATCCTTTCCTTATGAGTTGTATGAGTGGATTACGAGGTTAGTCGACAGCCAGGGAAGGTGTAGGCTTTACCAACTGATAGTGTGGACTCTAGAATTAGTGTGCAGGCTAGAAGAATTAGAAGATAATATTTCGTGAGCTATGGACCATTGGCTCGACTGCATAATAGGGGGATTTATCACTGAGTTTGTGGTAGACACGACTATGAGCTACAGTGAGGTAGAACGATGCTTTCTCAAAGGACCGCGAGGTAAGTATATTAAATCTTTGAATACTTTGATTAAGATGTTATTGTGTGAAGAAGGGTCATGCAAATACATTAATGTTTGGGACTACGTGGAGCGGAAAGATCTACAATAGTAGTGAAGAATTAGAAAGCAATCCCTTAATTTTACCCTTGGGAGAGAGTGAGGAAGAGTTCACTAAGGTCTCTCTGAGAAGTGTGGTCAGTTTGCTAAGGCAACACATTCCACGGTTACCACCTCCACCCACACCACCACCTGCTTCACCTCCCTCACCTCCATCTCCACCCACTCCACCTCCACCACCTCCACAGTTTAGTATGGTGAGCACAATCAAACTACTAGTATTCAGAGAAGTACAGAATGAAGATTCAAACCAATTTTAGTTCATGGTAAGAGTAGTATGGGAATCACAAGGTGTCACAGATAACAATATTAAGAAGGCTACATTGGTGAGCATGCTGCAGGATCATGCGTTAACATGGTATATCAAGCACTCCAACAACCACCTGAACACAGGGATAACAGACATCTAGAATGCGTTGAACAGGGAATTTAGTAGGCCAAAGTCAGAAACACAATCAATCATCAGGTTTAAAGAAATCACGATGCTCCCGGGTGAAACTCCCTGGGATCTTGATCAATGGTTGAAGAATAGGATCCACAAAGCCAATCTGACATTAACAGATGGACATCATCGCACATGGTTTGTAGCATTTTTTACACTGCACTTAAGGAGGACGCTATCACAATAGCAAATTTCCACCCAGGACAAAGCGTTAGAAATGGAAATGATATTACATGAGACCTTCATACTAGACCCTAGGTTGGGAGTTCAACAAATCCACACGCAACTATAGAATCTGTGTTTGGAAATGTAAAATTTGAAGTAGGATAGGGCATCACGGCTAGAGGCACGCGAGGAAGTATGGTGCATAAAATGCAAAGGCCAGGGCCATGACAAGGATCACTGTCCATTGTTCGTGTACTACTTGGCAGGAGGAGGGACAATGCCGTTGAGACTGGAGGCACAAGCAAGGCCGAGCATGGCACCCACTTTATGGTGTGCGATCTGTCAGATAGGAGGGAAGCACATGGCGGATAACTATTATTTTTTGTAGAAGTATACACAAACACCCCAACAATTGTCTTGTAATTTTTGCAGGTTGGTAGGCCATGATGAGTGCACTTGCCATAGTTACGAGATAATGATGGATCGGACCCCTGCCTATAGGATGCAGAACAAAACACGAGCCCTCGACCCAGATGCGAGGATGGTGCACCCTCGATTTCAGGGGTGAGGACAAGGATGATATGGAATCGGACTAGGAAGGGGCCGTGAACAATTAATTTGTTACAATTGCGGAGAACTAGCCGCATTATGCCCACGATACCAACCCGACGAGGATATCCTATACGTATTGTGCTCAATTTGATCACGAAACAATAGACTATCCTATGTTGATCACGAGGATGTGTGAAAAAGGGGTATTCCAACCTCCCTTGACTCAGAAGATACAAATTATGAGGTCTGAACTGCATGAAGAGTACTCGAATGTAAACATGATGCTCAGAAGTGGCACGGCCATGAGAGAGGAAAGTATGTGGGTTCACAAGGCTTCTACAAAGGAACCTGAATTTGACTTAGAATGTGCAAAGGAGACATTCATGGAATCTAAGAAGAGCTTCGTAGAGGCCTCCACTTCAAGTAGTAAGGATCAACCAGAGACAAGAATGGATCCTTCAATTCTCACTACCTTTTTGGAGAAATGCATGAAATTGTTGCGCAACAACAAGGTAGTTAAAGGACTACAAGAACTGATCGCTAGGTGCACGGAGTTAGGAGAACCGTGCATAGTCTAGAAATTGGGGAAGCCTGCATTGCACACTGGAAGGGAAATGAGGTTGACTGCACAGATTGGTGAGTATGAAATGGATCAGGTAATCCTAGATCTCAATTCAGACGTGAATGTATTACCGAAGAAATGATGGGAATGCGTGGGTAGTCCCACGCTACAATGGTCCCCTATTCAATTATAAATGGCGAACCAAAAAAAGATTTTGCCCATGGGAAGGTTGCAAGGGGTAATAGTTGATATTGAAGGCGCGAGCGCGCAGACGAATTTTGAAGTAATAGAGATTGTTGATGACATCAATCCCTATCTTGCATTGTTAGAAATAGACTGGGCCACCAATATGAACAGAGTCATCAACCTGAAGAAGCACAAAATGATATTTGAGAAGAAGTCACTATGCGTAGTAATCCCACTGGACCCAGCTGAAGGACCACACTACACTAAACTAGCGGGTGACAATGATAGTAACAATGATATTGATTATATTTACAAGGTAACTACACGAGACTAGGATTGGGTGAATCCGGCTATAGATGGGAGGATCTCGTGGGAGCACGAAAGCTCCTGCACATCAGATTCAGATGAAGAAGTAGAGCAATGGCAGAATCGGTTGTACGAAGTGACAATGCTGAATTTTAACATGATGGTTAGATCACTGTGTTGCATGACAACAGAGGCAAGATAGTTTCCGACATATAATGGATTGATAGCGGTGGATGAATTCCTGAGCAAATTTGAAAGCACAGTACCGGAACAATAACGGTTCGATGCATTGAGGTGGGCACTGTGCGCAACACCGGCACGATGGTGGGGTACACATCAAGGAAGTTTTTAGGACTAGCACGGATGTAGAAGGATGATGCACCTATGGCTTGGAAGCCCCCAACTTTGAACAGGAGTCAACCAGCAAGGATGGAGAAACTTGCGCACTCACCTGTCTTGCTGGGTACAGACATGTACTGTGCAACCCACACAAGCACAACCCAAACTCAAGATCGACAATTGAAACAGGACACAACGGCAGGAAAGGCGACGTGCACCACAAATATTCCACGTGGAAGCATTCAATAAGGTATGTAGAGTCCTGAACAGGGTTCACCAGGTGAGACAAACTAATTGGGACCTATATGTGCTAGCGGCTCGATGGGCCTATAGGGCCATGTGAAAAAACCTGAGTGTGGAGATGATACTGAAACTGAGGAATAGAGTTGAGACCACAATTTTGAAGGAAAGGAATCCTCATGCAATAGCTCCCACGGTTGGGACATTATGCGAGGACCAGGATGAAGTAATTATGTAGCTATGCGAGGGCAAACATATGCGGATTAAGGAAACCATTCGGTGAGGCAACCTTAAACCTCGTGAACTCAAATAAGATCGGGTACAAATGAGGAAGAAAAGAATGTTAATGGACACGAAAATAAAAAAACTAGAAAAAAAATTGCGCAGGCATGTCTTGTCGATAAACTAAGAAGGACAAGACAAGATACAGACAACCATACTACTACATTAGAATATTTTCGCTAAGAATTTGTTACTCTGCTACCATGGCTGCGACTGCACCTTACCAAATAAAGTAACCAGGGGAGCGCACTACATAAGGAAGAACTTGTGGCACTGACTATCATGAGGGTAATTGAGGAGTGCCCGTGGACTAGGCTGGAAGGTGAATTGAAGTGTCGCACAGGTGGTGCGACCACCTGAATAGCCATAGGGAGCACAGTCTCAATGCTCCAAGCAGTTGAAAGAGAGCGCGAGATTATAAAAGAGTCTATGAGGGAGTTGTGCGATAAGGAGGGTGCTTACAAGATCGACATTTCACAACGATCGCGCCCTCATAGAGGGGGTTGGGCGGTCGCACGGGTAGGCTGGGAAGTGACCATTGGTGTCATTGTTCATGACAAGATACCCAATTTAAGACAAAGAGGAGCAGGCGATTGCCAATTAAGACATGAATTAAGAGTTATATTTGGGACAATATGCCACCAAGAAGGCATTAATGACTTAGAAGTGGGGGGAATGGTCGAATTCAAATTCAAAAGATGGTATAAAACCCCTAGGGTTAGCCATGAGACAACACTTGGTTGTTTGAGATTTGAGCAGTTACAGAGCACTGATAACTGAGAAATCTTACCACCTTTGAGTATGTGACAGAATATATCCCATGTAAACATGATGACTGCTACCAGAGTAGGAGTGCGATTCGCCGAAGACACCGCTGGTGAGGCCGTGGAGCCCCATATGGTCCATGTAGAGCCCGAAGATGCAGCAGTTGTGCCAGAAGTTCCAAAATCACCATGGATGCTGTGATTGAAGAAAGATAAGCGAACTATGGGACTAGTCTACGTATCCCTATAAAACCCATGGTTTGGAAAATTTTCAATCGAAGAAAAAGGCAAAGCCATCACCATTGAATTAGAGGAAGAAGAGGAAGACTTACAGGCTCTAATTGATCAAATAGAGGTGCAAGATGATGTGGAGGAGGATGTCCCACCAATGCCGTCAACAACAAAGTTACCCATGTATTTCCCTCAATGGAAAGGGAAAGTTAAGGTGGCCAAAGACCTAGAGCCCACGAAGAGTGCACTTCAGATCCCGCTCCTCCACGATGGCATTAATTTTGAAGGTTATCCCCTCGGTTGGGTGCCTACCCTGAAATTCGAAGATTGGGACCTCGCAGACAGTGAGAAGTTCCCACACGTGACGATGAAAAGCTTAATGAAACAAAAGTTGGAGGGGCTAGTGATCACATTGGAGCTACGAAAATGGCTACACGGTGTAGAGAAGGTCGGGTTACTTCATCTACAATGGATACCCACTTTCACCGTGCGCCTATCACCATTTTCATCATTAGGCAGCTATTGTGCCTGGTGCGTGATGGGTATCTATGGCTGGAGGAGCCTATTCCCATCATTGTGGAACTTATTCTTAGGATTTCTTGGCTTCCTTGTAAGGGAAGGGACCCCAGGGAAATAGCTGGTAAAAGAAGCGATTTGGCTGTCGTAGAAGCCATGAAAACCAACTACAAGCTAGAGAAGAAGAAGCACGACTATGCAATTGTAAGTATCATGGACAAAGGCATGAGCATAGCCACCCAACTCCTTGCTGGAAAATTAATGTGGAAGTGTCGTGCTGATGAATTACCAGCACTTGTGGTTGTGCTGGCTGAGTAGTGCACAGAGGGGGTCTAGTTCAACTGGTTTGAGTTCCTTTGTGAGGAATTTTTTATGAACTATAAGGAGGCCCAAGAGCAAGGTAAGACCTTCCACTATGCGTGGTTGCTCTTATCCATCTTGCTAGTAGCAGGCGAGCTACCGACAGATAGCCAGTTCCCACTTATCGACCAGGACCTTCCTCAGGTTACAAAGTATGCTTCACTTTGGGCCACGAAGGATGTAAAGCAGATTCACATGATCGAGGTCTATTGGGTGCTGATGGAGGCAAGCATCTCGATGTGGATCAATAAAATACCATGGTTTTTGCCCATGGTGTACACCACTATGTAGAGCTTTGCAGAGTTCAAAGCAGACATGCAGAACATTCATGTCTAGGTGCGAAAGGATCCAACAAAGGAATGGACAAAGCTTCCATTTATTGCTACTAATGATGCCATCTTCACAACATTGGAAACATGGTCTCCAGGGTGGTGCGCCTTGGAATTGGCAAGAATGGAGAAGGCCACATCCTAACAGAGGAAGAAGGACTGTGCAGCTCGCCGAAAAGATGCGCTAGGAACAAGAAGCAGTCGCATAGTAGAAGATGGTCGATGCAGCAGTAGCGGCATAGACGGTAGAAACAACAACAATGCCAATAAAAGAGGCTTAGGGAAGCCATCAAATGTCCATAGGGCAGGGGGCTAAGGACATTGACTTGGACAAAGAGCACGTGGATCCGGAGACTACCTCGCAACTGTTGAAACGACCATGTGTCCCTGAGAAACTGGTCCCCAGAAAAAGACAGAAGCATCCAAGACGTTCGTGGATCCAATCACGCTTACAAAAAGTGATATTTTTGACATTTACAAAACAGTTCGTGATGTCACTAAGGATGTGATCCAAGAAGTGATGGTGGAGTAGAACACTATGTTGGGGGCACTACGAACGCAGTTACAGGGACTACAGGTGCAACCTCCTCAAACAGGAATGATGGCCCTATATGCCATAATAGGTACATCAGAGATGAAACAAATGTTGCGCGCTCAGGTGACCAACAATTTCGTGTTCCCTGAGGGCACATTAGCGGCAACAAACGAAGTTGACCAAGCTACAATGGGTAGGATTAAGGGGTTGAGCGTAAACTTGGCCACCCTTCCACGAGAAATCCTGTACCAGTTATAGGATGGGGTCATAGCCAAGCTCCGCGCCAGAGAAGGTCGTGTGCTACAGGTATTGAGTGAACAAAAGATCAATATGGAACAACTTAGCTGGTAGCGTGATGATTTTGTTGTGCAAACTCAAGGACTGGCACAAGCGGTGGACGATGCTTATAGAAATCTCCCGGAATTGGCTGTTCCAGCAGATCTACTAGTAGAAGTGTGAATTAAAAAATTGGTTAGTGGATTCTGTGAGGCAAAGGAGGAATCAACAAGGATACAACTGGACCTCAACCTTCAGATTTTTGAACTACAATTAAAGGTGTAGTCATCCACACCCTTGGAAGTTCGGGAACAACGTGTCAGCATTATCAAACAAGGGTTGGAGGAAATAGGATAGGTAGTGCATAACTTTACTACGATGTTAGAAGAATCCTTTGTGGTCCTCACTTCCTTATAGGAGGACCCCACCATACAACAGTTGGAAGCAGAGGCACAGGAGCTTCAAGTGCAGTATGATAGTGTGTGCAGAATGGCACAGACAATTGTCCTAACCCAATGGCTGGAGAAGCTACATCTGGCGAAGGCATTAAAGGAACAAGTGGATGCCATGCGACAAAAAGAGGTAGTACTTAAAGCACACGTCTAGCAATGGATTAATGAGGCCTTCTTCATCACTACCAATATCGAAGGAAAGCTCACATAGGATTTTTTCCCTGATAGTGAGCATTCAGCCGAAAAAGTAGAGCATATCTAGCAGACATAAGAACAGTGCGTTGCAGACCTTTGCACAAAACAAGGACAGTTGGAGGGGCTCCGTGCCAAGATTGCTGCACAAGTAGAGTGACTCAGGATGAGTCATAATGATTGTGTTAGGGGCCTGTTGGGCATGGGAGTCCCCGCGGAATGTTTTAGGGCTCAAAGCCCAAGTTTTGGTCAATAAGATTGTAAGACTGTGAATTGTAGGCACGGAGCCCAAAGTCTAGGATGAGTCATAGGGCTGTCCGCCCTGAAATATTGTTTAATGTAAAGTTGTGTCATCCTACCCATGGTCCATGGACCATGGGATTGTATAAATAGAGTGAGGCTCTAAGTGTAAAGGTAGCTAAGGAAGAATAGATAGAATAGCAAAGGCATGGTTCAAGATTAGAGTTGGATCTTAAGTGTACTGGGTCATAGTAGTAGGAATAGGCTTTGCAGCTAAGTGCATAGAGGCTTAGAAGAGTCAACAACTGAGTGTGTGGACCCCTGTAGCTAAGTGCGTAGGGTGGAGTCGAGTCTGTAATTGGGATTGAAAGTTAATAAGGCAAAGTTTACTTTGTGTAATCTGTTCTTGAATCTGTAATTTGATGTTATGCATTACTGTTACTGTTATTTACTTCGTGCAATTGATAAATACTTGTATGGATGCTTATCTATGAAAATAATCTAAGTAATCAGCTAATAGAGTCTAAGTAAGGAAGACTTGGGTAAATAACATCGGTCGCGCTATGGCTAGAACTGCGCGAAGATAGTATCGTAGGGTGCGGGGTGCCTGTTGGTGCATGTAACGCAGTAAGTGTGAAGGTTGGACCGGGGACCAATCACTTCATATAAGACATCCCCAGGGTGTGAAAACTTGGTTCTAGCAGCCTCCCATACTACTTCCAGTGAGACCTCAGTCTGTGCTCTGTGGACTGTTACCAAAAGGGCCAACAGTACAGATATTTTCTTAGCTAAATCACTTCTGAACTTGGGTCAGGCCCCATTAAGCTAAAAAACGTATTGAAGGATTTTTCCCCTGGGATACTTAAAAATAAGCACTCTTTGTGTAGGTGAGCAAATAAGTTCTTATTTCATATACTTCACCTTGGCGACTCCACACAAGCCCCATCATTATTCGTCATCCTAGATTTTAAAAGGCCTCACACTTGCTTAGATACATCTTAGCAGAAAGCCCCGTTTGTACCTAACCCAGAAAGATTAATTTTTAGGAAAGTATGGAAAGAGAAAACTTCTTCTTCCTATGCTACCATCTCATTATTCTTTGAAGCTTCCTCATCCATCTCTCATCCCACTGTTACTCACTACTCAGGATTTGTTCCAAAGGCCTTGACATACCCTGCATTCAGCCTGGCCACTCCTACCACTATGTTTTTGGGCCAAGTTCCTTAGGCAGGTCTCAATACCCCTCCATTACTCCAGATGGCTCTTCCAATTTTTTTGCTAAATAAATATGCACCTCTTATTTTACCTCAACCTCTAATTTCAATGCCCCAGGACTACGTAAAGCATCTCCCTAGGTTCAATGGTGAAGACGATAACATGAAATTGAGACACATTGAAACCTTCAGTTCCTTTGTTGATAACCTAAACGTGGAACACTAGATGTGGTCATGAGACTTTTTGTACAATCCCTCGATGGAGAGGCCAGAAAGTGGTTCAAGGCCCTACCCAATGCCTCCTCTGAGGAACTTGAAAACTCTTTCACATAGAAATGGGGTGAAAAGAGAAACCATGAGTACCTCCTCAGAGAGTTTAACGTCATAAAGAAAAATCCAAAAGAAGATATCTCAAAATTTATAAGAAGGTTCAACAAGTAGTGCAGTAACTTGCTAATTGAGATAAAGCCTCCTCTAATTGTTGCTTGAGTAGCTTTTTTGGGAGCCTTTGAATCTGACTTTGGCTTTACTCTAAAGGATATGAAGTCTCTCACTCTAGATCAACTCCAAATCAATGCAATTGAGGTGGAAGCAAATTTCGCCTCAATAAGAAAGTCAAGAGGAAAGGAAGAGCCTACTAAGAATAAAATAGGGAAATAAGAGGCATCCTCCTCTAGTCTAGATAGAGAATCATCAGACCCAAAGTGGGACGAACTCGAAAAAATCATTAGGAGTTTATCATAGAAGGTTGGAAAGCTTGAACTTGAGAATAATAATATATGCAAACATAATTCTCAAGTCAACAACCAGGGTTATACCTCGTAGTATAGTAGACTTCCATTGCAAATACTTCCGACAAAAAGGAAGGAACAATTCGTTTGGATCTCTCTTCCTCTATATTTAGAAGAGGATCTCGATGAGAAATCATTGGATACACAGGAGATGTAGGGAAATTTGTTTTCTACTTTTTCCTAAGAAGAACATGAGAATATGGCTCACTAAGAGGCCACTAATGATAGAGAAGCAACAATAGAGGAGGAAGATATAGATTATTATTGCAAACAGTTTGCAGATTTCATGCAAGAACAATCCCAATTTAACTATAATCTAAGATATTCAAAGAAAGGGTTAAGAGAACCAAAGCAGCAAGAGGGAACTGCTCCTCAAGTTATTCCTTTAGTTCTAGACAGAGGGAAAGGTAAGCTAAATCTTGACCCTTCCAAGATAAAAGTATATACAAACAAGCAAAGAAATAGTTCTAAGGAACACATAGAAAAGGAGGCACTTGTTCTGCTAAAAACTGCTAGTGGGAAGGAAGAAGGAACATAGCCAGGAGGTACAGAAAAATTCCAACCCACATTCAATCTCCAGAAGGAGCTTGAAAAGGTAAAAAATCATGTTCCTCTTACTGAGCTTCTAAAGAAGCATAATTATAAAGCTCAAGTCTCTCAATTCATGCATCCACTTACCTAAACACCAACTCATGATAGTTTTAAACTCTAAGAGGAGAGGCTAATGGTTTCTTTTGGGCCACATGTGGAATAGTTGGATCCTTATACTTCACCCTTCTATGTGACCCTAGTAATCCATGACATCTTACTACATAATTGCATGTTGGATTCTAGAGCCTCACACAACCTCATGTCATTAACTGTGATGGAACAACTGGTCTTGGAGATCACCAGACCATACAAGGACCTGTACTCCTTTGACTCTAACAGAGTCAAGTGCCTAGGGATGATAAAGGATCTAGTGGTAAACCTAGCTCAGATCCCTGTGAAGAGTGTGGTAATGGACATAGTGGTGGTCGATATTCATCCTCGGTTCAACATGATCTTATCTAGGTCTTGGGTTTCCAAGGTTGGGGGGTCTATCAAGAAGAAGAAGAAACAAATCAAGAAGCAACTGCGTGGAAAGACAGTAGATGGGCACAAAATTTTGCAACTGAGAGGGAACACCATCCCGTGTGGATTGGTCCCGTTGGAAAGGATTTTTAATAAGGACGACATTGTCTCCAAACTAATGGTCCCAGAGATAGATGATCAAGTAGAATACTGCAACATCGAATTAGAGGAGGAACCCTAGATGATCAAGCTATCGAAAGGAATCCTCTAGCAATACAGAAAAAGGTATTTGAATCTATTCAAAATTTACAGGGATGTATTTGCTTGGTCTTACGAGGATTTGAAAGAATTTTATCCTAATATCATTCATCATAAGATTCCTTTGAAGAGTGGAATAAATCAATTTAAATAGAAACTTAGGTAAATAAATCCACTTTTACTCCCCTCCATTGAAAAAGAGGTGAGAAAGTTGCTACATGAAAAGATCATAGTGCTTTTAAGGTACTCTGAATGGGTGGCCAACCTAGTCCATGTCCGGAAAAAGAGCAGAGAAATAAGGCTATGCGTAGATTTTTGAACTCTAAACAAGATGTGGCTAAAAGACAACTTCCCATTGCCTAAGATGGACCATATATTGTAGAAGGTGGTTGGCTTCGCTAGAATGTCCATGATGGATGGGTTCTCTGGCTAGAACTAGGTCGCAGGGTCCATCCTAAGGATCAAAAGAAAATTTCTTTCACCATCCCGTGGGGAACATTCATGTATGCTGACATGCCCTTCAGTCTCATTAATGTATGGGCCACATTTTAGAGAGCCATGGACATAGCTTTGTAGGGGACCAAGACAAATTTGTGGCGGTTTATTTAGATGATATCACAATCTTTTCTAAGACTGATGAAGATCACCTCCTCCATTTAGATCTCACCTTTGAAAATTGTAAAAGGTATGGTATCTCTCTAAATCTTAATAAATATCTATTTTCCCTAAGTGAGGGGAAGCTACTTGGACATATAGTAGTGTAGGAAGGAGTAAAGATCAATCTTGAATGAGTCAAAGCGATTAGCCATATTCCCTTTCCTGTGAATAAGAAAGAGGTTCAAGCCTTTTTGTGGAGAATAAATTTCTTGAGGATATTCATGCCCAACTATGCAGAAATTGTCAAGGGTATTACAGACACGCTCAAGAAGGAAAATGTAGTCAGGTGGAGCTCGGACCCCATAAAGTCTTTCATTAGAATTAAAGAAGCTTTGGATGAATCCCTAGTATTGGTTAGCCCCAACTATTCAATGCATTTCTACATATTTTCTTTCATCTCTCCACATATTATTGCTACAGTGCTGCCACAGAAAAATAAAGAAGGTAATGAGCAACCCATCACCTTCTTCAGCCAAGACCTTAGGGAGAGTGAGCTAAAATATAAAATATTGGAGAAAAAAGACTATGCATTAGTCAAGGCTTTGAAGGCATTTCTCATTCATGCGTTGGAATCAGAAATCACAGTGTTTGTCCCAACGACAATAGTCAAGGACAACCTGGTGCAAGGAGACAGCGAGGGAAAGAAGGGTAGGTGGATAGCAAAAATACAATAATATGGGCTAGAAATAAAGCCTACCAAGCTCATAAAAGGCTGGGGGTTAGCTAAGGTTTTATCCAAATCCAATTGCCAAGATTTATGGATAAACCTAATCATAGAGGAAGGCAGACCAGATGATCATTAGAGCGGGATTAAAAGATATCAGTAGAAGCAATCATAGGGATGGGCACTAAGATAGTTTATTAATGATTCTTTCTAACTATTTACTTATTTGATGTCCTCCAATTTTCCTCCTTTCAATGAGGCCATTAATTCTGTAAAGTTTTTGGGCCATAGAACCATCCCCAATTGAGACAACTAGTCAATCTGACAGCTGAGACTCAGCTGAATATTTTTTTGATGTAATGAATTTCCATGCTCCCCTCTCCATATAACTAGGGGAAAGCAGTAGTTAACAAAGGTTCAAGAATTCTAAATAAAACACTACATTTTAGTTTCATACTATATGGATTTGTAATACAGATTTTTGAAAATATCAAGGAAATGGTGGTGATTCCCCCTTCAAGTATTACAATATGTTCTCCCTCTGTTGAAACCCATTTTATGTTCATGTTTCTTCTCTGAATTCATGCAATCATAGCTGCTAGAAATATTTCAAGTTTCATCACAGATTCATTTGTATCGATATGTTAATGCAAGTGCCTATAACTATATCACATATTCATTTGTATTGACATTGCTAATGCATGTGCCTATATGGATTTTTGAAATTATATCTTTAAATCTGTGCTACATGAAGCATAGCATTTAGTCCCTCCTTCATCCATTATATCTACCTGTAACTCAAATAAGTGTAGGAATTCTTAAAGCTGCAAGCTTTATGTGTTAAGAATATAATTCTTGATGTTGTAAGCTCCATATGATGAATTTATCCTTCTCCTTATCCTCTATCATTTCTCTACAAAAGATTATTAAACTGGAAGTCCTTGAACTACTCGACCTCTACTATTTTATGCATATTTCTAAGATTTGTATAGGTGAGGAATTACCATAAATTCATGTTTTACTCCTTTACGTGAATGAACCAACCCAATATATATAAATATAAACTATATGTGAGGTATTCCTTTACTAAGAATCATTTGAGACCCTCCAAATTTATATGTGCCCAGGCACAAGTCTTGTAAGCAATCTGAGGCTATCTTTGGGAGCTACAAAACTATGGATGCCAAGAATATGGACACTACAAAAGGAAATGTCCTAAACTTAAGAAGGACAATAGTAAAAAAAGAAATAAGGAAGAAGATCACATGATTTAATCGGTGAAATAAGAAGAAAAGAAGAAAAATTAGGGAGATCCTCCAAATATCTACTATGACTAAGTCAACTCTTTACTTAAAGTCTTATTTCAAAGTTTTGAGTAGGAGAGGAGCATGTACGAATAAAATAAAGTTTTATGGCTAGGAACATCTTCTAGAATATAGAAGAATGAAGTACATAGAGTTATAGATGCTCACATAGAAAGAGAATTTATAAATAAGAACAAAATGAATGGTTAGAAATATCTTCTAGAATATAGGAGCATGGTAGATATAGCTCAAGATATTCATGTAGAAGAAGCATACCTTGTATATGACCTTATCCACAATGAAAGAAAGATTTATCATGATTAAGAATCTTAGAAAACCTCTATCATTAAAAGGATATAAACATTTGTAGGGTAGGGATCTTCAAGATCCTATGATGAAATATTCAAAAGAATATTCATAAACAAAAGCAAATGCCTCATTGGGAATCCCGTACATGGGATTCAAGAAAAGGATGATATACAAGCAAGCTAAGATGAAGCAAGAAGGGTCACACCAAGCACAAATAAATGAAGCTAAGATGATAAAGGAGAATCAAGATGAGGTGTTGGCTTGAGGGGGCTTGACCCAGGTTCAACATTAATTAGCCAAACAAATCCCTACACTACTGGCCCTTTCGGCATCAGCCCACAGAGCACGGACCAAAGTCTCACCCAAAGCAGTATGGGGGATGCTGGAACCAAGTTTCTGCACCATGAGATGGTTGTGATGTCATTTGATTCCCTTTATTCTTGCCTTTGCGTAGGTCACTTCAATCTTGAGCCCTTTATTATGTCCTTTAACACTTCCGTTAAAGGGTATGATTGACCTTTGCGTAGCCCTAGCCTGCTTCTCAGGTACTTTCGCGCTGCTATGGAAGCGTGCCGTACAGATTCCCAAATTACTCAAAGTTACTTGCTTATCTTATCCAATAATTATAGCTATCACCGTGTAAACATATAATTGTAATTGCATTCAATTATTCAATGTAATTGTATTCATTTGCGCATCACATAAGAATAATGAAGGAAATTCACACATAGCATATCAAGATGCAATAACATAACAAAGACACAGGAATTGCAAAATATCTTTCTTTATTAATATCTTCCAAGTGTTTACAATTCTATCCACCCTGCGTACATAGCTATAGGGGTCCGCGCACTTAGCTGTGGACTTCTGTCTGAGGCCTTTGTGGACTCAGCTACAGAGCCTCTATCTATGCCATAACCCAAGACGTAGACTTCCTACTTTAGAGCTACAACTCTCTTACATGGTATGTCTCTAAAAATATTTAGAGCTTAGTCTTTTTATACAATCCCATGGTCCACAGACCATGGGTAGATCTCTTACAACCGACTTTACTTTACAAAACTAAGGGAAGAATACCCTTTTTGACACATAACACCTTTATGCTTCGTGATCACAAAATGTGGATTCTTTACATTTTTATTACAAAATTTGACTCAAACATGGGATTTTAGCCCCAAAACTTCCCTTATGGATCCCACTCCCAAAAGGACCCCAAAAAAAACATTGTGACTCGCCCTCGAGTCACTCAGTAGGTGCGGAGATCTTTGCGTGAAGCCCATCCAGCTCAGCCAATATGGCAGCTACCTCGTCTGTGCATTGAGTTGCTGCCTACTTTGCATTTTCCACTGTCTTCTCAGTCATTGCTCCTTCACTATTACCCTGAAGCTTTTGTTGCGTCGCTTGTAGAGTCACAAGCTTACCTTCAATATTTTATGTGATTGTGTAAGCTTCCTCCAGCTAGGGCTTTATTCGTGCCTTCAACACTACTTCCTTATGCAATGTTGCATCCACCTATTCCTTCAGCTTCTTGGCCTCCTGCAGCTTGGGTAGCCTCTTTGTCAGTGCGATGCTTCATGTTGTACCCTTAATTTCATCATAGCACTGTTGTATCTCATGCGCTTCCGTCTCTAGCGTCTATACATTTGGGTCCTCTTGCAAGCTTGTCAGCACCTTAAATATTTATAAAATAGTCTTTCAAATTAATCAAACTGTAAGGATTGGGTCAACGTTTCGAGCCAAGTAATGTGGTTCATCCTCAGGACAAGGTGAGAAATCAATCGATAAAAGAGAATAAATAGTATGGATGCATCATAGTATAGTGTTAGCCATTCAGAATTAGCCATTGGTGAGGTGAGATTATTTAGGGGATCTTAACTAAGAAGTAGTTAGAAACTAGCTATTATGTAATATTTATTTATTTGTTATCGAATTTGTCACAATTTATTAATTTAAATAATAATATAATCAAGTAGAATAATAATATAAGCTAGGGTTGACCTAGTCAATATAAATAAGGAATGGAACAATCTCACCTCACCAATGACTAATTCTGAATGGCTAACATTGTACTATGATGCATCCATACTATTTGTTCTCTCTGATCGATTGATTTCTCACCTTGTCCTGAGGATGAAGCACATTAGTTGGTTCAAAATGTCGACCCAATACTTACAATTTAATTAATCTGAAATACTGTTTTATAAATTATGGATCACAAAAGTCTTTGATCTAACACCTCAAATGATTGCTCAAACAATTGTGTGTAATATGTTATTTCACTTTCCATCGTTGTGACTACCTCTGTGACAATGGTCGCCTATTGTTCCTTTACTTTTGGTGGTGTGGAGGGCTAAGCCCTTAGCTATAGCTCGATAATTTGGAGTTTCAACTCTAGTTGAACCCATGCCATATCAGTCTGAGTGTCGCGCACCCCTATGGCCAACTTGCGGATGCAAACCTCGATTGACTCTTCCTCCAGAATGGCCAACTCTGGGACCATTTTGCATGCCCCCTCAATGAACTACATGACCTTGTTGCTCTGGTTGGTTTCCTTGGTCTCAATGACGATGGAAACATTTATCTGTAGGGCCATTTGTTTATTATTGATCCGCTATTCGTTGATCACATGGAGGGTGCAGTGTTCTCGGGCCCTCTTTTTTGCAATTACTCCATCCTGCAAGAGGTGGAGTACTTGGCACAAAAGCACCGCCAGGTTAAGCCTAACTCCCTTCAAGGCACTAACAATGGGCTTGTCAACCTCATTTTCTATGGTTAGTGCTCCATCCAGCAACATTATTGCACTAGAAGCCTTCGTGTGCATCATATCGACAACCTCTGAAGTGTCGATAACCAAGCTGGTAGATGTTGTGCTAGCTTGTGACACACAGATCTGTAACTCCTGCAACCCAATTTTGATAGCCCCTAGGATGATTTGTTGTTGCTATTCAAATTGCTGCAGGGCCTCTGTGGTGACATCTCTGATTGTTTCACCGATATCATGTAAGTTGCCCTCCTTCAATGTGATAGGGTCTAGCGAGGTCTTGGTCACCTTGGATTTATTTCTGAGCCCTCCCTTCACCAGCTCTCTTGGGAGCTTAATGCGGGCAAACATCTCCTGAGGGTCTGCGCTGTGCTATTTTGTCTCTTCCTCTTCTGTCGCAGGTAAAGGCAACTACGTGCCTTCATCAAAGCCATGCTATGTTCTACCTATTTTCTTACCTGCCTGCTTTTCTTCCTGTTTTTCCTGGGCCTTCTCAGTGGCCTCCATTTTCCTCTTCTTGACCAGTTGTGCCATTTTCATCTTGGCCTCGTCATTCTTCTTCTGTGCAATGAACTTGCTTCCACCCACCGCCAAGTTCGTGGTAGTGTGCCACTTTTCGGCCATTGATCTAGCACCACATCAATGGCGTCATCTATGGCAAGGTATGACAAGTCGTACCACTTCTATTCAGGGTCCTTCCACGCCCTGATGGAGACTCGATGAAAATCAGCTTTGAATTTGGCGTAGCTCTGTAGGTTAGTGTACACCATGGGTGAGAATCGCGGCTTGCGATTGGTGACCATCCTGATAATCATCTCCATCAAAATCTAGATCTTACTGTCCTGAACTCACTGCGTGTCCTTGGTCACCCATAGTGAAGCATACTTCATTGCTTCAAGGAGGTCTGACACGACTGAGGGGAATTGGTTGTCCTGTGGTAGCTCCCATGCTACCAGAACAATCAATAGCAAGAGCCACACATAGTGGAATGTCTTGCTTTGCTCTTGTGCTTCGCAGCAGTTCACCAGGAACTCTCTGTGAAGGTAGCCCGACTAGTTAAACTGGACTACTTCCACGCATTGCTATGCGAGCGTGACAACATGTGCCTACACCTTGTCGATGTGACACTTCCGCATCACCTTCTCTGCAAGGATCTACATTGCTACCTTTACAACAGGGTTTCAGATGCGGGAGATAGTGTAGCCATGCGACTTCTTCACCAACTTAAATTTCTCCTTCATTGACTCTGCGAGAGCTGCTTGCCACCCTTCCTGCCAAATATCATCACTGGATTCTCGCCTATATACCGTAGGTGCTTTATCCACTGAATCAACATATTTGTGATGGGTATCGGCTCCTCCAGCCACAGACACCCATCATGCACCAATCACAACAACTGCTTGATGACCAAGACTATCACTGGGGTGTGGTTATAGTGTAACACCCAGAGCAGGTTGAGCAACCCTGCCTTCTCTACTCCTTTGAGCCACCTTCGTGGCTCCAACGCGGTCATTCTCGTATTTGTGTCTATGATGCGGTGCATTAGCTACTCGATCACAAGGTGTGGGAACTTGATGTGGTCCACCAAGTCCCAATATTCAAATTTTCGTATCAGCACCCATGCCAAACGTGAACTGTCGAAAGCAATTTCATTCGGTAGCAGAGGGGTTTGCCAGGGAGTCTTACTCTCATCAATTTTCTTTGGGACCTTAGACTTAGGCTTGTGTGGAGGGACATACTCCAACAACCTCGTAATAGGGTCCATACCCTAGTGTTCAACCTCCTCTACTTCAACCCCCACATTCTCATCGTCCATCGAGATGTATTTGAAGTCCTCCTCCTCTACCTCTAAGTTTATGTCCTTGCCTTTCTCCTATGTAGTGGGTTCTTTTCGGATTCTCCTTGGTGAGGTGCACACTGGTATGGCAGGTTACTTGTCCTTCTTGTCCTTCATAGTCTCCTTGGTTTGGGTTGGCTTCGGTCTCAACATTCTCGGTGACTTAGGGACCTCTGCTAATACTTCAGCAACCTTAGGGGCAACTTCTTTGGTCTCCATATCAATTTACTCCACATTCTCCTCGGCTGCCACTTCTTTGGTGTCCATAGCTTTTGCGTACACTATTCACTAGTTCCTATGTCTCCTTTAACAATTTTTCAAACGTCGGACTCGCTATTACATCTTGAAAGAACTCATGATTCATGTGAATCTGAGAGCACAATAAATCAATTTTTAAAATTCCAAGTTCTTTTCGTTGGACAACCACTTGTAATTTATAGGGCATTTTGAATTCAAATCCAACCCTTCCCCCCAAAATCGGTTCATTAATGCTAGATTAGCAGCAGATTTTTAAGGATCTAAGCCATAAATTTCATCTTAAATGACGGTTGCCTGCTCCATTTGGCCTCACTTCTACCATCATTTCATGAACAGTGACTTTAATGGTCACTTTCCGACCAACTTACGTGATTTCCCCCTGGGTAGCACAGCACCCTCTACATTGCCCCGAACCTAGTGACACTTCCTTGCTTCGCACCATTTTCCAATTGCATAGATCGCCAACTTGGGTAGTGTAGTTTATAGTCCCTCACTTCCTTTCAGCTACCTAGAGTGTTAAGACTGTGCTACCTTCATTTAGTGACAAAGTCGGGAAATTGGTGTATGGCTTCAAGTGACTGCCATTCACCTTTCCTGGAAAGGGTTCTCCATTCAATTTGACCAGCTGTACCGCTCCCCCGTCAGTAATCTCCTTAATGACATAAGGCCGTAACTAGTGCTTCCTGAAATTCCCTAGAATTTGTCAAACTTACTATCATATAGCAAATCTAGGTCATTTACATTAAATGAGCGCAACTTAATGTGTCGATCATGCCATGCCTTTTCGCGCTGCTTTTGGACCTATTGGTTAAATCCAACCAAAAATATTTCTTCCTCAAATTCATCCAGCTGTGTGAGCCTCTCCTCTAGGGCTCTGTGATCCATCATACCTATAAGCAATGCTATGTGTAGAGTAGGCACAATATGCTCCATAGGCATTATTGCTTCAACCCCACAGATGAGCCTAAAGGGGGTTTGTCCAGTCAACTTTTTGCATGTTGCTCGATAAGCCCATAATGCTGTAGGTATGTGTAGGTCCTAATCACTTCGCTGACTATTACAAACCTTGATCACTATATTTTCAAACACTTTTTTAAATGCTTCCACCGTCCCATTAGCTTGCGGGTGATAAGGTGTGCTCTTCTGGTGGTATACCTGAAATTCCTCCGTTAGCGCGATGATCATCTCATTCAGGAAGTGTGTACCATGATCACTCATCAAGATCCTTAGACAGCCAAATCGTGTCAGTACATGCTCAAAGAGGATTTTTTCAGCGATCACACCTTTGCAATCCTTCACAGGCTGTGCCTCCGCCCAATGAGTCAAATAGTCCATCATGGTGATAATGTACCTTGCTCCTATCTTTCCTTTTGGCTGAATGGGTCCTACAAAATCTATCACCCATTTCTCAAAGGGTTGCAATGTCATTTGAGGATTCAAACACATCTCATCCCTTCACAATGGTCTGCTAGTCCTTTGACACACATCACATGCCTTGCAATATGCTTTTGAGTCCTAAGGAAGGGTTGGCCACCACAACCCTGCACGTATAATCTTCTGCATGGTCGCTCTCCCTGCATAATGTCTTGCCATGGTGCCCCCATGAGCATCTACGAGGATGCTACTTCTTCCAAACTTGGGTACATACCATCGCAATATCTCATCAGTCCCCATATTGTACATATGCCTAGCAATGATAGAGAATCTGCCACGCGCACCACTAATTCCTTCTTCTGTTGGAAAGTGTATCCTTCCGGTGTAGTACCTGTCATTAGGAACTATATTATATCCTCAAAATGACCATCCGTGATGTGCACGGCAAATAGTTGCGTGTCAAGCAATCCTTCCTCCAAATTAGTGGGTTCTTCTCCCGTTTCGATGCGTGACAGGTGGTTTGGTGCCGCACTTAGTCGTCTAGGCTTCACAACACTTTCAAAATCACATTCCTAGAACAATAAGAGCCACCTGTAGATTCTCCCCCCCAACACAGGCTTATTGACTAGGTACTTCAACACAAAGTGATCTATATACATCTTAAAATGGTGTCCCAAAAAGTAGTGCCTATACTTCTGGAGCACATATACCATAGCTAGCCCTTTGCGCTTAGTGGTGGAATAGTTCTTCTCCTCCTTTGATAATCGTCGGCTTGTGAACACAATAGGATGGTCCAAGCCTTCTTTGCTAGCCTATGTCAGTATTGCTCCCAATGCTATACATGACACATTAACATGTACATGAAACTCTTTCTTCTAATCCGGGAAGACTAGAATCGGCGTGGTGAACATATTTTCTTTCAATATATCCAAGCTCTTCTTATAGTCATCATTCCAGTAGAATTTGATATCCTTCTTCAACAATTTATCCATACGCATGGTGATCTGGGCATAGCCTTTGATAAACTTTCTATAATATCCTGTATGTCGCAAGGTAGCGCGTAACTGTTTCACATTCCTCATCACTTCCAAGTTTAGTATCACTGCGATTTTCATGGGGTCTACCATCAATCCCTATCTGCAAACCACATGCCCCAACAAGTTCCCAAAAGGAACACAAAACAAACACTTCTTAATATTGAGCGTGATTTGATATCTTCGATAGGTATCCAACATCAGGTGCAAGCTTGCTGCATGGCGTTTAACCAACCCAAACACAGTGTACTCATCAAAATATACCTCCAGTAACTTATGAATAAATTCCTTGAATGCATCAACAACTATGCATGAGAATATCATAGGCACATTCTTCAATCCAAACAGCATTACAGTGTACTGAAAACGACCCCACTTAGTTGCAAAGGTTGTCTTGCTCCTATCCTCTAGCAAGATTTTTATCTGGTGGTACCTAGAGAACCTATCAGTGAAGGAATATGCTTCCTAGCCACCTACATTGTCCAACACTTCATCAGTGAATGGAGTCGGGAAAGGATCATGTACACAAGTGTCATTCAACTTTTTGAGATCCACACATATCCTTATTTCATCCTTCTTCTTCTTTTCATGTACCACCATTGGACTTACCCAGTCAGATTCTTCCACAGGTTCAATGATGCCTACCGTGAGCATCTTGTCTAGCTCTAAGCAGAAATTTTCCTTATATTTCAGATTGAGATGGTAAAGCCTTTGCTTAACCAGCTTAGCGTCGGGTTTCAATGTAATCTTCATCATTCTTAGGTCCCTGATTATCCCCTTCAGATCTGTGAACTTGGTAGGGAATAAATCCTAGTATTCACAGAGAAATTCAGCGACCTTATGCACCATCGCGTCATCCCAGTAGTCTCCAATCTTCACGAATTTAGGTTCTGCATATGTACCAATGTGTTCTTGTTTTGTTTTCAATGACGTGGTTATATTAGGGTTCTAAATCTGTGGTCCTTGAACCTCGTGGTGACCTTCTGTTTCTAGAATGCTAATCTTCCATGAATCCTCGTCTTCTTCTTCAACAGTTACATTATAACATTCTAGCACGTGACTCAGCTGAGTAGCCCATTCAACTGAATCAGGTCTAAAGGATCCTACAGTATCCTAAATATTGCTACTTTCACTTCTTGTAGCACTTCATCAACACTATCAAACTCGTCCTTAAAAATGAATGTCATCATGAATCCCTCATACAGGATATCCCATTCTCCTGTCCCATGGTGGAGCTCGGTTTCTACATACCAGTTCATTGGGACAATATCCAGGGGGTGATAGAACAAGTGTACCCATACAGGTTGGGGCTTTTCTCCATAAGCTTGGGTCCATTTGGCCAAATTTACGTGTGGATCATCCTGCCCATCATACTTTTCTGTCATTCGCATCTTTGACTTCCCAAAGCGAGTTCTCATCATTCTCCTGCATTCTATCCAATCATTAAAGCTTCCATTGTGCATACCCCACCATCTTGTGGGTGTAGCATGCAGTGCCCAGTCCAATGCCTGGAAGTACTGATTTTCTTGTACCTCCCTTTCAAATTCATCCAAAAAGATATCTACCTCATTTAGACCATCATAGGTAGGCAGATTTCTTACCTCTGAGGACACACGGTGTAATGATCAGGTCATCATGTTGCAGCTCAGCGTAGTCACTTCCTGTAACCGGTTCTGCCAATGCTCTAACTCTTCATCAGAGTCTAAGGTGAATGAACTCTTGCGATCTCATGTAATCCATCCATCCATAGTGGGATTTACCCAATCTTGATTTCATGCTGTTATCTTATAGATACAGTCCAAATCATCATCACTCTCATAATCATTGAATGGTTCTGTATAGCACAATCGCTCAGCAGGATCTAGAGGTACTATTACACATAGTGATTTCTTCTCAAAGATCATATTTCACTTATTTAGATTGATTACTCAGTTCATATCAGTAGCCTAGTCAATTCCTAGGAGCGCGGGATAGGGATTGTTGTCATCCACTATACCTATTACTTCAAAGTCAACTAGCGTGCTCACTCCCTCAATATCCATAGTCACCCCCTATAGCCACCCCATGGGGATTATATTCTGATGATTGGCCATCCGTAGCTGAATCGTAGACCATTGCAGCATGGGCCTCCCCATTCGTTCCAAAGTCTGATTTTGTAGGATGTTCACGTCTAACCCCAGGTCCAAAATAACTTGATCCATCTCATATTCTCCTATTTGCGTGGTCAGCCTCATCTCGCATCCCATCCTTGTTTTATGCTTGCCAATCTTTCGTACTACACGCGGCTCACCTGGCATGGTCCCAGCGCATCCATTGATGAGCTCTTATAACCCTTTCACAGCCTCACTATCATGTAGTAACTTCATGCAGGTCTCCAGAAAAGCCGTGAGCATAGAGGGGTCCATGTCCTGCTCAGGCCTGTCCTTGCTTCCTGAGGTGGAGGTCTCAACGAAGCTCTTTGTAGCTTTCATGAAGTTTTCACGTGCATGCTCCAGATCAAACTGAGCCTCCTTCACCAGAGCTTTACGAACCCATGTACTACTTTTTGGCTATTTCCCCTTGTCATCTCCTATTGCGATTCTACTTCTGAGCATTATATTTACATTTGGATCCTCTTCGCGTAGCCTAGACCTCATCATATGCAGGTTCTGAGTCGGCATAGATGGTAGCGCCCCTTTATCATGTATCCTAGCTATCAGCGTAGCACAATCTTCCATTTCATGATCAAACAATGTGCAATACTTGCATGACATGTTATCACTCAAATATTTTCCCTAGAAGTTAGAAGAAGGAAAAAACCGAGGTAACCACAAACCAATCTTTTAAGTATAGGCTCTAGCCAACCTATGACTCAGAGAGGGCTCTCTCTATATGTTTTAACTTAGTTTGCTGATATTTTAGGCTAGTTCTTAAATTTCAAGGGGTTTTGGATTTGTATTGGAAGTTGGATGGTGGAATCCTTAAACAAATGGATAGAATGATTTCTCTGCCTATTGGGCTATGGAGTCAAAGAAGGGCAACAAAACTCGGATTAAATCATTAAAGCAAGTGTTCAATGGGAAATCTTGTTATATACATATTTGGGCACTTCAACCCCAATATTATATGTCAATAAACTAGGGCTATTCAACCCCTAAAAGAGTTGCTTCATACCCTAAAATAACATGGTCATCTAATTCCATCATTCCCCAAAAGTTCCACCTGAGAAACCATCCAGAATTAGCATAAACTAGACCATATTGACTGCTCCACTGTCAGGGTGTGATGCATACTGACTTGTGCACTAGCTTAGTGTGATGCATACTGATTAGGCCTTCTATGGGGTGCGATGGGCGAGGATGGACAAATGTCCGAGATAGTTTTCTAAGTGGATGCTCATGGAATCTTCTAGAAAATTCTCTTATGAAACTTGCCTCTCTGAATTTGCCTAGGGATCAGTAAGAGATCCAAGAAATCTCCAAGTGGAACCAATTGTAACAAGTGGAGTGACACTAATCAAAACCCTAGAGATGACTCACACCCTTGCACACATCTATAAATGGATTCCTCATTTAAGAGATCTAGAGGTTGGAATATTGTGAATTGCAAGGAAGTGCTGATAGTTTGTGTTTGAGATAAGAGCATTGTATTGTTGGTGTGATCTTGCTATTTCATGAGGTGAAGAGGGATTGATGCTGGGAGGATGATACTGGATCAAGAAAATGGGTTGCAATTATCCCTTCTATTTAATAAAGTTCTTCAAGTTTTGTTCCATATGATTGTGCACTTGTGAATGTTATTATTTGTGAATGCCATTGTATGTTCATTATAGATCTGATTATGTAGTGTCTATGTTACAATAGATCAAGATGCTTTGATGGTTCTTTGCTACTGTGTTTATATAGGTACTCTTCAAGTGGGATAAGTACAGAGAGGAGTTGCAAGCTCTGTCAAGGGGAGAAAGATCAAGCAAAGGATTAAGCAGAAGTTCCAAGTTGGTCCACTCATATTTCTCTTATCTATTGTGCATAGAAGAAAACGTTGAATTACTTTGAACTGTTGTTTTTAGGGTAGCTGCCAAACCTAGAGGGCTAGTCGATCGAAAAGACACTATTTTTTCCCAAAAACAAAATGGCAATTCCGTTGGGGATCAAATAGATGTTTGTTTGTTGTTTTGTTTATTTTATAAACTATAGACATAGCCTAAAGTCAGCCAGGTAGCCTTTGAATTGCTCTTGCTCTGCAATTGCATAGTAGATGAACGCTGCTTCAGTCAATATCTGCTTTAGTTTATGAATTAAACATTTGACTTACAAGCATTCTAGATGCCCTTTTGGTAGCCAGTAACCTCTCAAGTCATTCCTCTGTAATTTTTTCTTTACTGTCCATCATATCTCAGCTTAACTCACTAAAAACAACTACAAATTTGAGCGAAAACACTTTTCAGTTGCGCTCCCTAGCCCATCACACTATCTGTCACTGTCAACCAGTATGCATCGCACCTCCCGAGTCTATAAAGTGCGATGCATCCCTATTTCTATGATGCCCAGGTGTGATGAATGACTGAACCTATTTCCATTCTAGAAATTTGGGGGGTTTGTCCTTGTTTTCAGTTTTGTTTAGTTGTTTTTGCTGCTTATGAACAATACCTCATTACAGAAGCCTGCTTGCATCACATAGATAAGCCTCCATTGATTAGGATTAGTAAATGTTTTTATGTATTTGTCCATCATTTACAATCCTTTGTCGAAAAGTTGCTTAAATCAAACTGTCGCTTTGGTACAAAAAGTGTCGTAACTGTCATTTTGTGTCAAAAAGAGAAGCATCATGGATTCTTCCTTCCCTAGATATTCGATTGAAATTTTTGTCATGTATTTGATTTTATTTGTTGATATTCAATGTGTCGAAAGCATTTTCTATTTGAAATTGAAAAGTGTTGTTTAGTCTTCCTTTCTATTTTGAAAAAGAAATTGTCGAAAATGTCGCTTTGAGTAAAATATTTCAGATCTTTACTACATTTAGTTTTCCTTTCTGGCATTTTTTCACATTAAGGGGAATGAAAAAAAATACATGCACTTGCATTTGCATTTAGTTTGTGTGTGAAAAATGATTTAGGAAAGTGCATTAGTGCATGCTCTTTGCTCATTTTTTGAAAGAATCGTAATTTTCTTTCCCTAGTAGCTAGGATTTTCATTGCTCAAAATAAACAATGAGTGTTTATCATTGTAGATTGCATTTTAGGAGTTTTAGATCAACATCACGCAGTGAACTATTGAAAGGAAAAATTTAAACAAGATAAACTCTAAAATAAATCTCAATGAACCTAACAACGCTTTGGAACTTAATGCAACACATCTAGAGGTCTAGGCTAGAGACGTGTTTCAGCATCGTAAAAACTAGTAACTATCATTTTCATTGAAGGTTGGTTGATTCCTCCTCCTTGATATGACAAATGCTAGCATAGACTTGTGCTCCCTGTACTGTCGCGTATATATTGGGAGACCATAATAGGCTTATATCCTTTATCCATAGGAATCCGCATCTGCCTCCTTATCGATCACAATGCATTGAACACAACATTCGGGAAGATTGATTGCCATACATAAGTCCTTGATAATTTCTCTTTAATTTATCACCAAGGTGTATATTGGAGTTTTGTGATTGGTTTGGTAATCCCTCTATCTAGATTTTGCAGAGTAGTCACTTTCGTTCCTTTTCGACTCCTTAAAAGAAAATGTCCATCTGACCACTTGTCACTTCAGGCTCATTAAAAATCAAAGGGGACTAGAGTCATCTTTAGATTTTTCTCGACTCTTAAAAACTAAAAAAGAAAAGTTATGTCAAAGTGTCTTTAAAATTAATTGAATTCAGAATAACATCATTTTTTCTCCTTTATTTTGAGTTGATCAAGTAATTTGCAATCGTGGAAGAAAGTCAATCAAAACCCCGTCATTCATGGAGACTAGTGAGTCAACCGTCTTTGACTCTGGAAATGAAGCCATTTTGAGCAAAACGGTCTCATTTAACTGAGTCCAATTCATCTAGTTTATTTGAAACTTTTGTTTCAACATTGTTAGAGACTACAATTAGTCCGATCATTTCTGGTAAATCTGCCTTTGGAGAAGAAGTTTTGCAGTTTCAAGAGGACATTAGAGCTGATCCTAATGTAACGGTAGACACTTCTATACCTGAAATAGCTCCATCTAGAGTTGATATAGGGACTAAAGTTCACTTACCTGAACATCTGGAAGTTGAGTTCCATAATTCAGAAGGTGTCACCCCTCCACTATCTGTCACTGTAGAAGTTATACCTTCTTCGGCTCCAGAAATATTTTACGAACCTGATGGTCTACCTTTTCCACTTAGTCTAATTGCTATAGAGGAGATAGTAGAGGATCCTCCATCCAGTACCCCATTACATTTGGGAGCTGGAATTCATTTGCATCCTTCTACTCCTGAGTTTGGTTCTTTTAATCATCCTTCATCATAGGTTCCCGTCGAATCGCTAGGAAATTTTTTGGATAGACTAAACATGTTTGAGCAACCATCAACATCGGACTGTGTCATCTAATACAACTACGGCAAAACCTCATGCTACCATTCCTACAATGTTTACTGGTATATCATCTATTCTAGCTAGTTATTAAACATTAGCGGGAGTCCACTTAGAGGTTGCTTCAGCAATATGGTCTGCTCCTATTTATTCATTCAGAGTCACATCTGGTAATTCTTATGTTGAAGCTCAACGAATTGATCCTACATGCCAGTATCAATTTGGGCAGAATAGTCTTCAAAGACCGATATTCCCTTTGAACACTGGATTGCCACCATATGGAAGGAAATGCTTTTTCATTATTCCCTCCTAGGGAACAACCATATGAGAGTTTACAACAAAATTCAGGTCAAACTGGATTATGTCCAGTGGTTGGGTACCAATACTGCCACAACAACCAAGGGTTGTATATTCAATACAACCGATCCAACCTGTGTCGATTATTCCCACTACACTTGCTACTGTGACTATATCGTAAGTACAAGCAATGCCTGTTGTGTCTCAACCTCAAGTCTCTTAGGTTGCAATACAATAGCCTCTTGTCTTTACGGCTCAATCGAAACCTCAAGTTAGTTCTTCCTTACCTGGAACAACTTAGGCTCAAAAGGGTATTATCACTTCGCATCTTGGTTAATCTTCCAGTATTGCGCAACAGCAAATGGTCCAACAACCATGGCTAGTACAATACCAACAACCGCAATCCAGAAAACCCAACCTCAGTTTGGGCTTGGTCAATATCAAACCTATCGAGGACCTAAGTAACAAGGCTTTGTAAGTAATGGACAACTGCATTTTCAAAATAGTTATCAACAACCACACTACACTGGTTATGTCCAACAACCTTATCAAAGTTACCAGCATCATATACATTATGCTGGTATGCAAAGACCTACTGCTCAGGTGATTCCATATTATCCTAGGTATGCTTCACCTAACCTAAATCGACATTTTCCTTTTGTAGCAACTCTAGAATTACTAGATTTGAACCAGCTAACGAATGATCCAGTTTCATACGCCTCTTGGTGGCCAACGATTCCTCATAAACTTCCATCTGATATTCCTAAATTCAATGGAAATCCAGGAGAAGATCCATCGAATCATGTAATGACTTTTCATTTGTGGTGCTCATCTAACACCCTAAATGATGATTCGATTAGGCTTCACCTTTTTCAGAGAACGCTAACTGGGCCGATAGTGAAATGGTGTATTGAATTGCCTAGAGCTTCGTTTGACAATTTCAGCACCCTTGCCACTACTTTTCTAACCCAATTTCAGTTACCCATTAGGTACAAAATGGGAATAGAATTCCTTTACAATTTTAAATAGACCATGGCCACTCACATATCTGATCATATTCATGAGTGGCGACGTCATTATCAAATGGTAAAGACATATGTTCCTGATCAGCTTTTAGCTAAGTGGTTTATTAAGTCCTTATTGTCGTCTATCACTAAGGATGTGGCGAAAGGAGGAGTTGTCACTGAAGAGCAAGTCATTTCTCATGCCCATTATTTAGACTTGATCTATACTCAGTCTGGCACACTCTACGACAATTTTTTTTATTCTTCTAGACCAAAATTTTCTATTCCACCCCCTCCCAAATTAAATAAGGACTCTCATGTTGGCGATGGCATGATCGGTGCCTCAAGCACACAAACCACAAGGGCTCTATCTAGTAAAGTTGTTGCTATTTCTAGTCAAAATGCAAATGACAAACCTCTTGCCTTAGAGATTAATGTCATTTCATTAGACAAGGGCAAGAATCCAAAGCAACCAGGGGGCAAGAAGAAAGGGAAAAGTAATAACAAGAAACAGGAGAACTCGACTCCTAAAAAATCTTCTGAGAACCCTACTGGGCCAAAGAAACCTCCTCTTTTTACATGTTACATATGTAATGAGGAGCATTATATGAAGGATTGTACACATCGAGCTGAGGTTAAGAAATTTTTAAAGGCTTCAAGTACCTCAGTGGTGTTGACTAATCTGTTTCTGAACCCAGAAACTAATCTGGTTACTATCGATCATGCTTTGACATGCCAAGTGCTTATGCTATTCATCTCAAAATAGAAAAATGATGCTTTGATATTGACAAGGAATAAAGATTATGGGAATCCATCATTGTCAAACAGCCAGGCTACAAATCAACCTAGTAGTTCGACAACGACTTCGTCAGAAGTTGTTCCACCCATTGTTCCTGAATTAACTATAAAGCTTACAAAGGGAGTCATAGATAAATCAACATTTAACCTTGTGCTAAAGCTACACAAAATTATAATATAGTGGAGGATCTAGCTCAATTGCCATCTGCTATATTGATACTTGAGGTACTATAGAATTGCCCCTCCCAAAAGCAGGCTTTGTTATTAGCAATAGGTGGGATTGATCTAGTGGATTCCAATCTTGTGGCCTTTAATCATAAAGGGTATATGCCTTAGTTATTGACCCAACTCACTTTCCTTATACAGGTAAAGGCCCTCAGTAAAATTGTTCATCGAACAATCATTGATGAGGGGGCATCTACCTATATTATGTCAATGAGTTGCTGGAAAACTCTTGGTTCACCAGCCTTGTCGCGATCATCAACAACATTAAAAGCATTCAATGGAAGAACATACACTCTGTATGGGATTTTAAGTAACTTGCAAGTTGAACTAGGGGTAAGATAGTAGAAATTGAAGTCGAGGTTATTGATGGAAACCTTGATTACAATATCTTACTGGGAAGGCCCTAGATCTATGCTATGGTTGCCATTGTGACAACATATTTTAGAAAGATTGCATTTCCCTTCCAAGGTGGAATCACAATCGTTGACCAACTAACTGTTTTTCCCAATGGTTCACAAGCTACCGCAAGCATTCCATTGATTCATGGAAGTTCTCAATCGCTTCAAAATGTTGGAGTAGGTCTCCTAAAAGACCCTTCCTTAATGGGTACTTTTGCCCTCCCGCCTCCAACTGGACTTGCGGAGGTGGCCACAGTGGAAACTTGTCATATGATACCTTCTATATCATCTAAGATTAAGAAGAACCTAGACCATTTTGATAGTGTGGATCACCACGAAGTGTTGCCTCCAAGCCCCATAGAATCTTTGTAGCAATCAATTTTCTGGGCCTGGGCAGCAAACCCAAATCAGCACTCAATGAGTGTTTGGATAGATAGGTCTATAGAGTATGGTATCTCTTCCAATCCTTGGTCTCATATACATTCTATAGATGAAGGAATCATCTAGTCAATGATGACAGGAGAGACACCGTGGGAAGATTACCACCATCGTTCCTACCTTCAAGATAACAATGAAGATTACTCAAGCGACCTTAATCATCCTTCAGTTTTTTATTTTTTATTAAATACTGTAAATACAGTGGATTCCGAGTGAAATTTATCCAATATTGAAGAAACTATTGCGAATAATATCTCAACCAAACCTAATGTTGTAGAGAATATTCACGTTGGCAAATCTTGTCCTGCATAAGAACTGGAAATTTACTACACTCTCTTTTGTGAATTTAGATATGTCTTTGCATGGTCATATGAAGAAAAGCTAGGCATTGACTCGAGAATCGTTGAACATGAAATCAAGATGTATCTAGATGTCAAACCAGTATGACAACAACTTCGACCTGTCCATTTGAAGAAAGATGCTGCCATTAAAGCAAAAGTTGAAAAAAATTTGTGTGCTGGTTTCATTTACCCTGTTCCTCTCACTGATTGGGTATCGAATACTGTTCCTGTAATGAGAAAACAAGGAACGATTAGAGTGTGCATCGATTATAGGGATGTAAGTCAAGCGTGTCCAAAGGACAACTATCCTACACCCTTCGTCAACCAGATAATTGATGAATGTGCTAGATGCGAAATCTTTTCATTCATGGACGAATTTTCCAGATACAATCAAATCAATATCCGCCCACAGGACCAGTTGAAGACTGCATTTATATGTCTATGGGGCACATTCGCATATCGTAAATTACCTTCTAGTTTGAAGAATGCAGGGGCAACTATTTAGAGGGAAATGAATTATGCCTTCCATGACATCAAGCACATCGTTCAACCATATCTTGACCATCTACCATCTCATTTGTGAAAGCAGATTGATCATCCACAAAATTTGAGAGTCGTATTCTACGTTGCGACACTACAAGATGTTGAAAAATGTGCAACAAGAAATGCTAAATTTAGAATGTGCTAAAAATAGACCTGCTAAAAATAGCATGTCTAAAAGTAGCAGTTTGGCCAGTGAGGTCATTGGCCACATTGGGTGAGAGGTGAAACTTCTAAAAATAGAAAGTTCTAAAAATTCATTTATGGGTCCCTTCCTACTTATAGCAGTCCCTAGTCTATTTATAGGAAGTAAAATTAATTTTGGTCTTAACAATATGTAAAATATTAATTAATTAATATCCATAAGTTAATTAATTATGGAAAATTAAACTTGAAGTCTTTGTGAGATCATGCAATTATTTTCTCCCTTGATTTAGGAATTCATCCCTTGATTAAAGGAGATAAGGTTCAGTTCTATAATGAGAGTATCAGTTGACTTAGTTTTACTTAGTCAAGTCAAGTTAGATTATTTTAACGAGTTGTTAAAATAACAAAATATAGTTTGTTAATGCTTGCATGCATGTGACAACTATTATTTCAGATAATTGAGCATTCCCTCATGGATAACTGATGCATGTCCGTTCAGACAGAGACCCAGTTGAGATCAGATGAGGGACAATGTACTATCAGATTCTTGGATATTTCTAGCAAGTATTCCTTGCATGGAGAAGGATCTATTATAGGAGATTTGAGGACTTGTGACCTATATATTGAGGCCTAGGTAGTCCATGATTTTCATCTTCTGATTGAAGATCATCAAGATCTTCTGATTACAGAGAGAGTAGGATAGCTATTGAGCTGATTCATTTTGTATGTTGAAGAGGATTTCCGCTTGATTGATAATACATGGTTGGGGTTCTATGCTAGTGCTTTCCCCTGGATATATCTTGTGTTATGTGTGATTATTTCTCTTGATCAGTTATGCATGTTTCTACTTGATGTTTCTCATGAATTCGATTATGCTTCCGCTTAATGTTTTGTAGAAGTAGAACAAGTATTATGCTTTAGGACATTGCATATATCGGTTTGTTCTATAGGTGAAATTTCTACATGGTATCAGAGCTAGATGATTTGTAGAAAAATTCTACATGGTATTGGAGCACAGGTGATCAAGCAAGAACAGTATAGTAGCAGGAGAAATTCAAAGTTTATTATTCGTGATATAGATCTCAAGTTCTTATCACATCTATTTAATCGATGGTGTTCTATGGTTTGAGGCTTGAGTATGCCCTTGATGGTAGCTCAAACTATATAGCTTGGAAGGATCGCATGGAGGCAGTTTTGGAAGATAATGGCCTTAAGGATTTCATTGATCAATAAATTCCTAAGCCTACTGACAAGACTAAGCAGGTGGAATGGAGGAAGTGTGTGGCTATAGCTATGAGAATTCTCTTGGAGGGAGTACGAGATCACATTGTCTCGAGCCTCCATGGGAAGGAGACTCTACATGAAATGTGGAAAACATTGAAATATTTATATCATAATAGCAATGATCAGAGGAAGTTGGAACTGAAGGACAAACTTCAAAAGATCAAGTGTGAAAGGGATGAGACGATCTCTATGTATTTTACCAAGCTTATCACATGCAGGGATGAGCTTACAAGTGTAGGGGCCATGACATTAGATGAGTATATGGTGTGTCTACCACTCCTTGGCCTTCCTAAGAGCTGGCATAGCTATCAGGACTCGGTGAATGCAAGGGAGAAACTGCCGGATTTTGAATGACTATGGTCAGATTTGATGCAGGAGGAGATTATATGGAGCACCAAAGATAGTTCTTCATCCATGCATGATGAGGAGAACTTTGCCTTAGTAGGTAAGGTGAAGAAGGGGAAGGAGAAGGTTTCTCTTTCTAAATCGAGTTCTTCCAATGATGGGAAGAAGGTTGAAAAATCGATAGTTTGATGCTTTCATTGTCATGAGGTGGGCCATTATGCTGTAAATTGTCCATGGAGGAAATCCAAGAAGGGATCCGAACAAGGATCTAAAGGTGAGGCACTTGCTTCACAGTTTGAGTTAGATTTCACACTCTTTGCATGCATGGTTTCATCCATGGTGGGAAGTGGTTGGTTTCTTGATAGTGGAGCTTCTTTCCACATGACCGACGAGAAGAGTTTTTTCAATACTTTTGAGGAGAATGATCTTCAGATACTCACAGTGATGGGTAATGATGAGAGGTATAATGTCTCAGGTGTAGGCATGGTTATTTTTCAGAGGGAGCATGGATCTCGCCTTACCTTGACCGATGTCATGTATGTACCAGGACTGAAGAGAAACTTGGTGTCAATCGTGATGATGGAAGACAGAGGCTATGATGTAGTCTTCAGTAAGGGAAAGGTTTTCCTTAGACACATCATCACTAGACAGGTGAAGCAGATTGGTTCACGGGTCAAGAACTTGTATGCTCTTGAG
>APFE030173022.1:3139-21974 GCA_000404065.3 Pinus taeda | reverse complement strand
ATGGAGATGTTGCAGTAGCACAAATTTCAGAGAGAGAGCACTTGTCAGCAGTAGGTAGAGCTTCAGCATCAGAGTATGGTTCTAGCCCAACGGAGAGGTCAATTGAGAGTTTTTTTTTGTTTTGAGTGTTGCTGGAGCAACCACACTTGGTAGATGTGTTGCATGTAGAACATTCCAGAGTTAGAGGATCAGGTTCGATAGGAAGTATTTCTTGTTGAGAGGGAGTGTTGAAAAGTGTGCAACAAGAAATGCTAAATTTAGGAAGTGCTAAAAATAGAATTGCTAAAAATAGCACTTCTAAAAATAGTAGTTTGGCCAATGAGCATTTTGGCCACCTTGGGTGAGAGGTGAAACTACTAAAAATAGCACCTTTTAAAAATAGCATTTCTAGGTCCCTTCCTATTTATAACAGTCCCTGGTCTATCTATAGGAAATAAATTCGAATTTGGTCTTACCAGCAGTTTGGAATATTAATTAATTAATTTTTCGTGAGTTAATTAGTTAAGGAAAATCAAACTTAAAGTCTTTGTGAGAACATGCAATTATTTCTCCACTAATTGGGGAATGTGTCCTTGATTTGCTCCACTGGTTGAGGAATCAAGGATGAGTTCTATATTGAGAAGATCAATTGACTTAGTTTAACTTAGTCAAGTTCAGTTAGATTAATTTAACAAGTTGTTAAATTAATGAGGTCTAGTTTGTTGATGCTTACATGCATGTGACAACTATTATTTTCAGATAACTGTGTATTTACTCATGGATAACTGATGCATGTCAGTTCAGACAAAGACCCAGTTGAGATCAAATGTGGGACATTATACTATCAGTTGGATGAATATTTTTCCTATAAAGGAAGCTCATTCATGATGAGAATTTATCTCCTTTAGGTTTGTGCAGTTATTTCAGAGGTCAGTGTTGTGTGTGAGGTGAGAATCACACAGGTTGCAGTTGGAGGACCTAGGAAAACTGTGCATAGAAATAGGTGGCTTGGAGGGCAAAGGAGAAGGTTTGTGAGAAGCCTTTGACTATCTATGTGCAGCAGAGGGATTGTACTGAGAACTGAATAGCTTCCAAGCTAAGGCTTTGTGTAATCCAAACATATTTCCACTTGTATGATAATACAAAGATGGGGTTTTAGGTTGGTTCTTTCCTCTGGTTATATCTTCTGTGTTATGTGTGATTGATTCCTTCTTAGCAGTTATATGTGTTCTTATTGATGTTGCTCATGTCCGATTAAGCTTCCACTAAATTGTTTGTAGAAGTAGATCAAGTGTTTTTCTTTAGTACATTGCATTACCAGGTGATCTACAGGTGGGAATTTGTACATGGTATCAGAGCTAGCTGATATGTAGAAAAATTCTACATGGTATCAGAGCTGACTGATTTGTAGAAAAATTCTACACAAATTCTTCAAATTCATTATGATAAGTAATGACGAACAACACAAGCATAATGCTAAGGGATGACTAGATAAGGTAGACTTTGAAAGGTTTGGTGATAATCGCATGAATATAACCTTCCAATCATGGAATTAGAGAGAAGGGATGGTGTAGCTGGTCTAGAAAGGTTTCTCAATGGAATTGCTAAGGAACGAAGGATTGACAATCTTCCTCGATTAGAACCTCTTTAGGTGGAGCAACCCAACTACTCGAAAAAATCACAACAATTTTAGCAATTATAGCATTAGTCTTATCATTATCCCAGTTTGGAATTCTCTTTCAATTTTAGAAATCCTCTTCAATGCTTTGAATTTAGATTGTGGCTTTCTGGCCTTTTGGTTTTTTATCCCCTCTCTGGGTTTAACCATCCTAGGTGGTTTTGTCTTCTCTTTGAAGTAATTTCTCTCCTCTCCATTTGTTAGTTATCCTTCTTGTTATTTCTTTCTTCCTTTTTGTTCTCTCTTGCACTTCTCTGGTTTAATTACTCAATGATTGGTTCTGTTACTCACTGGTTTTCTTCACTAACCATTCCACCCAATTTAATTCATGTGCATTGGTTTTATACTCTCTGGTTTTCTTCACTAACCATTCCACCCAATTTAATTCATGTGCATTAGTTTTATACTCTCTTCCTTCCCTTGAGTTTAGTCCACCTACTCAATTTAAATGATCCCTCACTTGGTACTCTTGAGCAAGCCTACAACTTGGTTTCATCTTTCTATTCTCTCCCCTTAACTATGGTTAGATGATGATTATCAACGTAGTGGAAGACATGGACATCTCGATCTCTCCCCTCTTTCTAAGTTCAATCCCTCCTCAATCCACCAGATGCGAGCTTAGGCACCTACTAGAGTAACCATGGAACTTTATAGGGATATAATCCCTACATCTCTTTAAAGGTCCATTTCAGATGTGGAGAAACAAGTTCGACAATCGATATGATATGTCCCAAAGAGACATATAGAACAGGGAACCAGGAATGGATTCTTGATGTAAGCAAATCCACTAGGGCTAGGACCACCTCCTACATGCAAACTATTAATCTCTACTAGCACATAATGAGCATGGTCGTCACTAACATGGAAAATACACAACAAGACCTAATCATATGCATGACAAAGTTACTTTTGAGTCTATGCTACTGGTCTAATTTCCCAAGTCGCACGTCAACAATCTATGCATATCAAATTTTTTGAAAGTAATATAAATGGCTTCATCTTACAATTCTTTATATATATATATAACATAACAATATATGATAATAATAGTCTATTTTTAAAATCACAATTGAACATCAAATTGGTACATAGACCTTGTTATTTGCGAGAGAAAATAACTTTTTTGGCCAAACAATTTTACCACTAAAATCTACAAAGATATATTTGGGTTTATAACAGTTTCCTTTATTTCAACCATAATTTTCAAATAATTTAAAATCTACAAAGATATATTTGGGTTTATAACAGTTTCCTTTATTTCAACCATAATTTTCAAATAATTTAACCATCCAAGGAATAAAAATAAAACCCAAGTTCACAAATCTAGCATGATAGACGATATCTTAAATACCATTACCACTGTCATTTCAAATACCATGGTAATGCTTATTTCAATGGTGGTTCATATACAGGAAACAAAGATCAAAATAGCGTCAGAGCCTCCATCCAAATTGCCTAAATTTACTAAAAACCTTAACCAATTTGAATCTTTTATATTTCCTGGTTCAGGTTCTCCCCTTCCAAATAGATCTATGTAAGAAAGTATTCTTCCATATCCAATTGGCAGAGCCGTCTCTATCTTTGCTGACTATGCAATTCAGAGAAATAACTATGGTACATTGCTCTCTTTGCAGAAATTCTTTTATCAGGGTCATATTCCAGCATTTGCTGCATGAATATGCACTAAGAAATCAGCATCTTGTTAATTACATTTAAAAAAAAAAAAAACATCTGGAGACTTTAGTTAATAAAACCTAAAAATAACACACGAATCACTTACAGATAACAAATTTAGAGCCAATGGATCCATATTTGGTACTTCTTCAGCCAAGCTGGCAGGTCTCCATTGAGGAAATTCAAGCCAATACTGTAATCGCGTGACCCCTGGCCATACATTTTCATTTGGAGTTCCAAGTAGCCTGAAGCAAGAATGACATAGCGTGAAATGCTAACTTTATATCAAAGCTTAAAGTGAAAAGAAAAATAGAATAATTTATGAGCGCAGAGAAGCTAAGTGCTTTACAGAATGACATCATGATTAAGTTGTAATTTTATTAATGGATCCACCATGCCCAGTTTCTTAATGGACTTGAAACCTTGAAAGCTCATAAATCCACCGGAACTACCGAAAAGGATTGTTTTATATTTTACATTATTTTACCTCCCGGTACTAAAATCAATCCCTACAAATAATAAATTTTGAATTAAAGACGAATCTATCCTAAAAACTATTAGGAAAAAAAAAACCAGTCACGCGTCTCACTGAAATATTGCATGAATCTGTTCCAGGGCATTGACAGTTTTGAAGAGAGGACCCCCCTTATACATCTCCGCTGCAAGCAATAGTGGGCAGATAGTTAGCGACAGCAATATTGTGCAGATATTTAATGTTAGGTTTATTAAGTCTGATTGGAATATAAATTGATTACAAATTTCAAGAATATTTTAGAATTTAATAGACAAGAGGCAGAATAAAATTATTCATTTAAAGTTATTTTTTTTTTTTTTTTGTAAATTTGGCAGTACTACATCTTCATTATGTCCAATGTATCACCCTGTTTTCTTGTGTAAGGTTGACAGGACTACATCTTCATCATGTCTAATATATAGCCCTGATCAATTTCATTATGTCCAATATATCACCCTGTTTTCTTCTGTAAGGTTGACAGGACTACATCTTCATCATGTCTAATATATAGCCCTGATCAAGGCAAGAATTTGAACCAATGACTTCACATCAAAGAGTGCCTTAACAGAGCACCCAATTACCATCGAACCAATGACTTCACATCAAAGAGTGCCTTAACAGAGCACCCAATTACCATCGATCCAAGACCCCGTAGACTTGATGTCATTCTGTTCAAATCACTCATATTCATCAAATTCTGGGAATCTTATTTATTTATCTGATTCAAATCTTGTCCATCATATTCTTATTCATCAAAATTTAAAAATCTTATTTATTTATCAAATTCAAATCTTGTCCATCATATTCCAAAATATTTAGAAAATTTACAATCCATACAATAAAACTGTTAAAAAAAATATCCAAATGAATTTAGGGATAAGTCATCAATAAACACCAAAAATGCAACCAACAGCCCATATGTCAACTGAAGAACAGTATAGTGCGTCTCCCAGCAACAATTCAGGAGCTCTATACCATGTAGTCACCACCTGGATTACCACAAAGCAATACAGTGATTATAATAATCAGTGATAAATAACTATAATAATAATGAAGAACGATGAGATGATAAACTTAAGGTATCTTTGTATTAAAGAGTTATCAAAAGAAATGTAACCAATCTGAATTACAATTCTTCAAAGTGCAAAAACTGAATTGCAGCATCTTTCAATATTGAGGCAGCCAGAGATAGCCAGGTGTTTACATCGAGGGTATAGGTCCTCTCAGGATCTAAATAGCCTCTTCCTAGCCCAAAATCACCAATCTTCAACAAACCAGTGCTAACATTCAGAAGCAGATTATGAGGCTTCAGGTCCCTGCAGCATTAAAAGCTCAACACAGTAAAGAATAAACAATTTTCATGTGACATTTCTCTAATCTGACCAATATAAACTGACCTGTGCACGACTCCATTACTGTGGCAGTGAGCAAGCCCACTGAGTAGCTGAAACATGAGCTTCTGACGCCGAAAAATTTAAACTCAAATAAATACATATATCAACATGTGCACCAGTGTCACCCAACATTAATTCTATTTGAATGAATTGACACTGCTCAAATGCAATTAATTCAATGCAGCATTTAAGGGCACTTGAACCTTGATTATCATGGGCTGGTTAGTGGCACTCTTAAATTGATCAGAGCAGATGTATTTGTTGAGATCGCACTCCATATATTCATACACAAGATACAGCACAGGCTTCAGGTTCCTGTCTACACCCTCTTCCACGCCAAACAGTCTGAAGATCATAAAAATAATAATAAGAAGAAGCTCATAAAATAAAAAACATAGAATCCAACCAAATTACAGAATATTAACTGTTACCTGATAACATGGGGGTGGGGAGGAAGCATGTTCAAGAGGTCTACTTCTCTGAGAGTAGTGGAAGGTATTCCTTCTTAAAAGGTACCAGAGAACGGGTTTTCTTGAGAGCTAAAACCTCCCCTGTTTCCCTCACTGTGCATTTGTAAACCTTGCCATATGATCCTTCGCCTATCCTGGCGAATTTCACATACTTGCCCAGAATAATCCTCTCCCCCATTATACAGTGAATATTGTTGAAAGCGTTTCTGATAAAAGTTGTGCTCCAACTTTTAGAGGAAACCAGCGAAAGCATATGACATTGTTACTTTTTATATATAAATAACACTCGGCTCTTCCTCTTCCCCTTCAACCTCGACTTTTTATATTGAAATTTTTTCATGGAATTTTTATTTATTATTTTATGATTTTGACAAGTGGATGTGTGGCCACCGTCCAGATCGGTGGTGGTAGGTTTTAATATTTACCTCAGATTTGTGGAAGTAGGGTTTTGATATTCCCTTGTCACGTAGTCTAACGAGGAGTTGTTCGGAAAGTTATGGAAATTTTGATTATATTTAGAGAAAATTTGGCAAGGATTTTTGTAAATCCAAGTTATAGTTGTTAAACTTTAAAATTTTAGGTGTCCTAAATGTTTTTGATGGTGCTGAATCTATTTCTATCATCAAAAACATGATTCAAACACTACATCTACAAAAAATTTTGAAATTTTTTTGCCTGGATTCCAACCACTTTTGACCGCGCTAACTATTCCTCCGACTCGTTAAACGACTCCTTTACTTGTGGTTTAGATTGAAATTCGACTTGAGAAATCAAGATTTGATAATCTAAAAAGATTCTTTGTCAAATATATGATTTAATGAATAATACAAAAAATTAATAAATGGTTTTTCAATTTCATAAATCTACACCTTTTCAATTTATTAAAAAATAACAACGATATTAGAATTTATTTTAATAAAAAATTTGAATTGCCCAACATTTGCAGCGATGTTTGAATTTATTTTAATAAAATGTTTGAATTGCCCAACATTTGCAGCGATGTTCGAATTTATTTTGATAAAAAGATGTTAAGATTTCCCCGAATTGGAATGATTGTATTTACAATTTCTTTTATATTGCAAAATAATGTTTTTATGACTTTTTACCAATTTTAAGTTGAAATTTCAATTTAACAAAATTAATTTTAATTCTTTTGGTAAAAAATAATAAATTTGAATGTACTTTGTTAGAGTAAACCAATCAACCTTGGTACCAAAGTACTATCGCCTTTTAACAACCGTTATTATTTTGAATACCTTTCCCAATAATATCTTAATAATAATAGTCTTGTATTGTACCAGCTACAACCACCTTCCAAAATTTTGCTTCTACTTCGCTTTGGAGCCTTTCTCCTAAAATCACAACAACTTATCTTATGCTGACCTAGGTACTTGTGCTTTAATTGATTTTTATCTTTTGCTTACAGCTTGTGTTTTCTTACTTGCTTTACTGTCTAACCCAGAAGTCGATTTCTTGACTTGGTCTCAACTCGGTTCTGGGTTTACTTTAGTGAACTGCGCAATCCTTGAGGGCAACCAACCTTGCTCTCAGGAATTGCGTAGTCCAAGCCAGCAGTGAGCCTTCAGTGCTAGAATTGCGCAGAGCCAGTTGATAACCAACCTTTAGCTCAGAAACTGCGCAAAGCATGAGAGGTAGCTCAGAGTCACTCAACTTAGAAATTGTGCAAAAGTCTTTCTACTTAGAAGTTGCTTACTGAAAAGCGAGAGGGTTGCACAAGCCCTTCCCAAAACTGCGCAATATCTCTGGGCAATGCATGACAACTTTTCCTGGAAAAGCAAAAAGCATCCCTAGGAAGTAGGGATCTATTATTAGTTTTTCGAAGGTGGCACAATAATATCTTTAGAAGTTTCCACCAAGTGTTGCTTTTATCATTGATCTTAAGCACACACGTCATAAATTCCAATTTTGCTCAATTCGATGCAATAGATGCCTCTAGAGCTCACTTTTATACTTGATCATCAATCTCTAGCATGCCTGAGGAGATCAAGGAACCTTCGGAGCATCGTTGTCACATTTTCGGGGAGAGTTTTGCTTTTATCAACTTTTGTCGCCTTTTCTATTGCTTTTTGCTTGTTTAGCTTGTGAGAGTGTTGTTTCACTTGTTTTGTTGAGCGACTGTTTGCATTTTAACTTGTTTTAGCTTGTAGAAGTGTTGTTTCAAGTTTTGCATTGCTTTCCCAAGTGTTGCATGCATTACCCTGCTTTTTCACTAACGGTCATCGTTGTGGTGACTCTCTCCACATGCTTCATTCTCCTTCTGTTTGATTGATCCCTACACTTGTTTTACTTGCATGCATCATCACTCAATCAGATCTACACTCAACATCACACCATCCTTCAGATCTGCTTGATTGCAAATTCCCTTTGGGTAGATCTAGGCTCCCCTTGCCTGGATCTCACATTCACTTGCATGCACTACGCAATCTGGCAACTCAAGGCCTCTACCTTGGCTTCTGAAATTGCGTAGAGGATGTCCTGACATGGCTCCAACTATGCATTAAGCAGTTCCAAGAGCCAGCCTCCTAGCTTTGTCACTGAGATTGCGCAATGCATAATTTCTTCCAAGCTCTTCCCCAAACTAAACTACACGTTGCACTTTTTCAGTCATCAAGCTTTTACACTAATTGTTGGGACTGTGCAGTGCACAGTTCCCACAGCCACCCCTATTGGTCAAAATTGTGCAATCCCTCTCATCAGATGCCTTGATTGCTGCTTGATCATGCTGTGAAGTCAGATTTGTAAGAGCTAATGTTTACTTGCCATGGGTGTCCTTTCTGTCCCATAGGTACCACAGTCATGAAGCACTTCTCTCTAGCAGCAATTGTACCATGGCACCAAAGAGAGCTACTTCAAGAAAGAACATTGGAAGTGTTGAGAAATTAAGGGCGATACAATTAATCTATTTCTCTTTACTTTGATAATTTCTTGAGATATTTATATTCTTCAGATTTGATTGATATTATTATTACCATAAATTGTTATCATCAACCAATGATCAAAACAAGAAAATATACCATGCACAAGTACACAAGATATTGGCACCATGCTAGGGTAAAAACCTCTCCAAAAATTAAGAGGAAAAAACCTTGAACTCCTTCTTATAGAATCTTTATTAAGAAGTTACATGACCCAAACTTGACTCTGAAATGCCTTCAACATCAAATGACAATACCTTAGAACATGTAACCAATCACATTGTTCAGTTTTGTAGTTGAATGATTATGACAGTCTGCACCAAAATAGTTTGGATAGGCTCTCCTAGCCTCAACCTATCCTTGCTCCACATGTAGATGTCTTATAAGTTGCCATAGTTATGAATAGAGCTGATTTACAAAGCTTCCACAAGGTAATAAGGTTCACTGTCACCATAGCGAAGGGAGAAGCCCTAGATTTCAAAGCGTATGCATATACATGGATGGAGTTAGGGCTATTCTAGCCCCACGATACCCTTGCACTATCCAACCGTAGTCTTCTCCTTTCATTTGAGGTCAAGACTGCCCTTCAAACCCTTCACGTAATCACGAAATGCAATACCCTAACCCTGATATGGATGCCGAGATGAAGAGCAAACTTGATGGTAACTTGCATGAGGGGGCAAACTTCCTCATGTGTTGCAACTATCTTCTTTCATCGACCTTAACATTACTTCACTTCTTCATGAGAGACATGAATCAAATTGCTATTTGGAGGAGCCACACATAGCCTATATATAGGATTTCCCTCTCATCCATTGGGCCGACGTGAAATTAGATTAGGCTGACATAAACTTTGATCAATTGGCTGAGACGATGTGGTTTCATAGCCTTCCTTTGAGTGGTTTCTTGAGTAAAACTGTGGGTACCATTTGAGTATTTCTTTGATGATATAGAAGGACTTACATTCATTACATTTACACAAATAATACATTATTGTCTTTATTTTGACATGACTTATCTTGGGCTCTTTAACTAGAGCAAAAAATATAAAAATACATTAATGCAAAAATAATGAAAACCAAACCTAGTTACACTACTTTCAACACTCCCTCTTAACTAGGGAGTTATTCATTCATACATGGTACATGGACATTCTCAATACGAGAGTTCTCATAAGCAAAGAGTCGGATTAGTTATCCATCTATTATAGCATTATTTCAACCAACATTGTTTCCATATAGCAAGGCCTTGAATAACCACTCTATCTCTCAAGAATAGATTAGAGCACAATGTTGGTGAGACCAATGACTTATAGACACACTCGTCATTATCTCTCTTAGGGTCATACCCACCCGGGTGTTCTTCGAGTATGCCCTACTAGGACTATTTTCATCTTGGGTTCCCAACCCTCAAGAATATTGGTCCTCTTTCCCACTTTTGTCTTGGATGCCCTACTACATCCTCAAAGAGTGTCAGATGCCAGATGATTACACAATCCTCCATTGTTTCTTCCAAACTGAAGACAAGAATGTCGTGTCTAACTCTCCCTCTTAATGAGGGACGAGTTCCATGTTTCTCTTCACTCAGAAACTTTCTTAAGTTCCTTTACTCATAGGAACCTCCTAGAGCTCCCTCTTACCCAGGGAATCTATCATTAGTACTTTATAGGGTCTTCTAATTGAATGATGATCCAAGACTTCGATGTCATCAATTTCTTCATATGTAGGGTTCGTCCATCCATCACTTTCCTTCATCATGTCATCTTGGAAAGTATCCTCCTTGGCTTTGTATTTGGGGCTTCCTTCATAGGGCCATCTATCTTCACCTTTCCTTCAACGGTGAATGTCCTAGATCATGAGGTACATAGTTGTGACATCCTTCACAACTCTTCTTACCATGGCCGTGCACACATACCCATACTTTTCCAAGAGGTCAAACACCAAAAACAAATCACATATTAGCTTCTGGTGATGGCTTTTTTCCAGTGACATCTTCTTGTAGGTATCAACATTCTGCATACATGTTGACACATCTCCCAATGATATTTGTTGTTGACATGATACTTCCATTAGAGTCATCACATCTTTCCGGGAGATTTCCTGGTCAAGTCTTCCTGATCTTCTAGATGTTGATTGCCTTCATCATGGTTGCGTGATTTCATCCATCCTCACATCTTTCATCCCAAGAGCTTTCAATCAGAGTTCTTCAATCGTAGTCAACCACCTCATACTTCAGATGAGGATATTATGTTGATTTCATCTAATGTGACTTATGTCCCTTTGCATCCTTTTAGAGGAGGAGATCATTTTTCCTTTTGATCATGCTTGATCTATGTTACCTGCAACCATATAACATGATATTACAGTATTAAATATAAACACAAGCATACACACCTCATTTTACTTTTGTTACTTCCAATAGCTTCCTTGATTGAAAAGATCTTCAATCCCTTGATATTCTTCATTTCTCATGTCATCGGACCATCATCTCATGAACTCCAAAAGTTTGGATTTCCTGATGAAACACTTGTTGCCTTTCCTGACTAGGGGATCCTCCGCTGAGGTTTCCATCAAAGAGTCCTCAATATCTTGTATATCCCCATTTGGAAAATTCTTCCTTTGTCTTTGATGACTTCTTCCTTTCCTTTAATGAGATTCCCAAGAGCTATGTCCTCTAGCATTTCAATTAGGTCACTGCTACACCATGATTGCAATCAGCCTTGTTGCTTCTTCAGCGAGATCATCATTGCGGTACCTTTATAACAACAAGGTTTTTATGATAACTACACCGAGATGGGGATCAGGACCTTGCCTTCATCATGGCCGAGATCATGCCCATGACCTTGTCTTCATAGAAGGATAAGATCATGACTGTTATTTTATTGTCACATCTTTACTAAAAACTTTACTGTTCTTTTACTAACAACATCTCTGCGCTTTTATCGAAACCATAATTATAACACTGAGATATATATTATATATAATATATTATATATATATTATATATATTATCTATCTATCAATATCAATATATAATATAATAAATATATATAATATAATATATATATATAATTATATCTATATATATTATAAGACGATGGTATCAAGATATTCTCATAATCAATACCGAGACCGAGATCATGATTTCATTTAGGTGGTATGACTTGTTTATTACAAATATATCGAGACAAAGTATGATGTGAATGCATTACTGTGGGATCACAATTTTTCCGAGACATAAATATACCAACATAGAGAGTGTGTACCTTTGTTTCATCAATATCTTTATTGTTGCTTCTTCATTACGTCCACGAGATCTGTTGAGATCTTCACTGTTACAATCACCATGATGACTGATTCATCATCACTATACACTAGCTGAGCTTTTCATCACATTAATTGTGAGCATGCTGAGAGTATATTGTGATTATAACAGTGAGATCTTATTTCGATATCACTAATATCTTTGTTACTACTGCCATCATTGCTGCACCATGACCATCCCTTTGAAATTACCACAGAAGTGATCTCTACATCTTCAACGAGATCATGATTTTAAAAAGAACTAGATCATGACTTTGTCACTGATCATTCATGTCACATCTCCTTCTATTATGCCGAGACTGTGGCTATCACTGTCATTACTATTGCAACACTTAATACTGCTTGAAACCCTTGTCACTGCTTCTCATTGTGCCCAAACTTCTGAAGTTCTCTTTCAACATAATTATGTAATATATGTGTGACGAGAGTGAGGTTGCACCTTTAGGATCATAGTGATGTTCCATTTGAGACAAAGAGAACAATAAGGGTTTCAAAGTCCTCATTCTTATGAAACATATCCACCGAGAGTGTGATCTTATCTTTCCATCTAGGTCGAGACAATGATAGTTACCGCTTCTCATTATGCTATTCTTATTATGCTCCTTTGTTGTCATGAATCCAAGGAAGATCAACTATGTCATTGTTGATACTATGGCCCATCAAAACTGTGATAGTATCCGAGACTTCTTATGCTGAGATTATCCATACATCCGAAGTTGTATCTGCTCCTCTTTGAGTTCAAGATGTAGCTTTCCTTTCTTCTCTTTCTAGCAATCCAAGACCTAGTCCGTCTGCCCTTAAACCCATCCGAGGTGTAGACAAACCCTTGATCTCTTGCCCTAAGGTGATGCGGATCTGCTTCTTCTGTTCTCATGTGAAGTTTCAGAGAAAGAACCTGAGATTTGTCTCTTATTATTTGTGGAGACCTACACCCATCTACACACGAAGTTTCAGAGATAAATGCGAAACTAATCTAATGCTTGCCAACTTCTTCATGAGGGAGGTGATCTTATTCATGCCCTTAGTAGAACCTGCCCTCTGATACCAAGTTGAGTAATTAAGGGTAATCCAATTAATCTATTTCTCTTTACTTTGATAACTGCTAGAGGTATTATTTTTCTTTAGATTTGATTGATATTATTATTACCATGAATATCATCAACCAGCTAATAAAACAAGAAAAACAACCATGCACAAGTACACAAGATATAGGCACCATGCCAAGGTAAAAATCATTCCAAAACTTGAGAGGAAAAACCCTTGAAATATTTCTTATAGAATCTTTATTGAGAAGTTACATGACCCAAACTTTACTCCAAAATGCCTTCAACATCAAATGACAATAACTCATAATGTGTACCCAATCACACTGTTCAGTTCTATAGTTGAATGATTATGAAAGTCTGCACCAAAACAGTTTGGATAGGCTCTCCTAGCCTCGATCTATCCTCACTCCACATGTAGATGTCTTATAAGTTGTCATAGTTATGAATAGAGCTGGTTTAAAAATCTTCCACAAGGTAATAAGGTTGATTGTCACCACATTGAAGGGAGAAGCCCTAGATTTCAGAGTGTATACATATACATAGATGGAGTTAGGGCTCTTCTATCCCTACTATACCCTCGCACTATCCAACTATAATCTTCTTCTTTCGTTTGAGGTCAAGAATACCCTTCAAACTCTTCACATAATCATGAAATGCAATACCCTAAACCTGATCTGGATGCTAAGATGAAAAGCAGGCTTGATGGTAACTTGCATGAGGGTATAGACTTCCTCATGTGTTGTAGATATCTTATTTCTTCGACCTTAACGTTACTTCACTTATTCATGAGAGACATGAATCGAATTTCTATTTGGAGGAGCCACACATAGCCTATATATAAGTTTTCCCTCTCATCCATTGGGCTGACATGAACTTAGATTATGCCAACATAACCATTGATCAATTAGCTAAGTCGACATGGTTTCATAGCCTTCCTTTGAGTGGTTTCTTGAGTAGAACTATGGGTACACATTTGAGTATTTCTTTGATGATCTAGAAGTATTTACATTCATTACATTTACACAAATAATACATGATTGTCTTTATTTTTACATGGCTTATCTTGGGCTCTTTAATTAGAGAAAAAAATACAAAAATACATTAATGCAAAAATAATGAAGACCAAACCTAGTTACACTACTTTCAATAGGAAGAAGTATTGGGGAAGTAGTTGAGAAAGTGCCAATTAACCTGCCAATATATGCAGACACTCAGTTGTTCATAGAAAAGGAATCAACACTAACATGGAAGCAAGTCAAACAACATTAGCAGAGGGAAACAATCCAGTACAAGATCATGGAAAGAGGAAGTTGTTGACATAATACAAGGAGAACAAAGCTGCAGAGTCAAAGTGTATTCAATCTTCATGCAGGCAGCTTTGGCAGTAGAAGCAAAAGGAAGCATAGGACAATGAAAACAGAGTGAAGGAAGAGAAAAAGTAGAGCTTGCATGCACCATAACTGAAGATGAAGGAGATGGAGAAGAAGTTGAAGGAGGAACAAGAGTTGAGAAGAGGAGAAAAAAAAGAAAAGCATAAACAAGAGGAAGAAGAAAGGCAAGGCATAATGACAGAACAAGCAACAAACATGTAGGTTGAGGAGTTAGAATAGCCAACAGCTGAGGTAGACAGTGAACAGATACAAAATTGGGAAATGGCTCAGTAGATTAAGCAGTTGATTGAGCAGACTAACATGGAGTTAGAGCATGAGTGATCATAAAATGATCCTAGATGACTTTTCACTCAAAAATGAAAGTCAAAGGATGCTTCTGAAAATAGTCCCATTGCATAGATCTTTTCAATCTGAATCTAATACAATTTGATGGGATAAAATGGAATTCGGATGAAGAAGTTATCATAGAAAGAAGATTTCCATTGTCCTTTGAAAAGGAGGCAAATTCTTATAAAAATGGCCTAAAAAGGTCATTGAAGAAATCGCATTGCAAATATGCCAAAGGAAAGGACTTAAGGTAAAGGCAGATAGAACCCTGATTGTGACCTCTAACTTATCGCATCGGAGGTAGGCCTTTGCTCAATATCGGGACCCCAGGCAAAGCAATATGCGATATGCGATCAATGCGATGAAGCGATTGCGATGATAGGCGATTGGAGGAGTAGAGGCATAGACCTCGTCGATGCGATATGCGATGTGCGATATCGGTGATTAGCAGATCAGCGACCATCATAGTCGAAGGGAAGACCCTAGGGCCACTGCGATTGCGATAAGCAATAAAGGGGCAGACACGATGGAGTTTATAACCACAATTTCATAATTTTTGAAATCTGGAATTCTGGGATTTCTGTGCATTTCCCATGTATTGGGTTTTTTGGCCAATATGCCATGCGATTGCAATTTTCGATGGAATGGAGGGCCCAATAGGTTTATAGATGCGGTTGCATTCTATTTGAGCTCCGAATCTTGTGCTCGATAATGTATTTCCTGCATATTTCTGTGTATTGGCATTTTGTTCCGTTTTTGGGTTTTAGCTTGATGAAAGGCCCCGATTCCTTTGTAATTGTCCCTGATTATTGTGCCATGCTACAAGTGGGCATTTTGTAACAATGATGCATGGTAACAAGTATGTGTTATACGCATAGAGCCAATGAGCCAGATGGCCAGACGCAGAGCCACAGAGCCAGAGCGCCAGAGTGCCAGAGGGCTAGACGCAGAGCCATAGAGCCGGTGAGCCAGAGTGCTAGTCGAAGAGCTGAAGAGCTGCAAGGGAATGATACCTCATGATGGGAGACAGAGGAACAGCTAGGGGATCTGCAGAGTCGTAGGATTCCACAAAAACACAGAGAGCACAATTGACAAGGGATTCGTGTAGAGGCCAAGAGATAACACAAAGAGGCTGAGTTATGCTCAGGAGAAGCGAAGAGAAGTTCGAGAGGCTCAGAGATGCTTGAATGCTGAGTGTAAGCCTAGTCAAGGCAGTCTGGGGAGTCGAGGTGACTCAGAAGCTTGGAATCACTTGGAGGTCAAGCGAAACCAGAAGCTTGTAAGAGCCAAGTGCTAGAGCCAGAGCCAAAGCCAGAGTCGAGAGCTAGAGTTAGAGCCAAAGCTGAGAGAACAACAAAGAGATCAAATGATCCCAGTTGTTGTTGGTGTCTGATATGTGGTGAAGATAGAAGAAGGAGTTCCAGAGACAATGAAAGAACTTTGAGGGAGTTGGTGCAACCTAGAGCAAGATAGCTCAGAGCGTTGATTGAAGGAGTCTAGTCCAGAGAAGCCTAAATCTGTCTGCAACTAAAGGACAGCCAGTGGGATAAGATGGTATGCTAAACCCATAAGTTCAGTTGTAAACCAATGGAGTTAATTGTGGAACATGTAAAAGAAGCATTAACATAATCCCAAAGAGCCTAGTCAAGTTGATTAGAGCTCAAGGAGACGTAGCCCAAGATATCAGGGTGAACTCCATATTATAATGTTGTTATGTGTTTGCTTATTTACTGCATTGCATTTACTGTTGTGTGTGTTTAAATATCAGCAAAGCAATAAACTTAAATCACCTAAGCAGTTAAGGACAAACAAAAGCATACACCTATTTCAAGCACTTTTTAATTCCGCAATTGGTTAATCATAAGGTCTTGGGATTATATAAGCTTTGGAGTGGGATAGGTTCTTTTAAGCTTGACAAGAAGCCTTTAGCACCCCATTTTCAGATCAGGTGGTATCAGAAAGGTTATATCGTAGGTTGTTATATCAGAGCCTAAGGTTGGTTAACCCCACCTTCAAAGAAGGTGATATCAAAGCTAAGTTATACCAAAGCAGGTTGCATCATCCAGCAAGTGGTATTAGATCAGAAAGTTGATTGACAGAGAAAAATATTTCTTGTCTGAAAGGTGTTTGGGTAGTCAAGAATTGATTGTCTGATTGATTGTATGCTTGTTTGTAGACTAACTATTGTGTGAGTTTGCAGAGGTGAAGGGAAAGCTACTGATAGCTAAGTCAAGGAGAGGACAAGAAGGAAGAAGGGTTGAAGGCATTCTTCTTATCCCAAAGGACCTCAAGGCAATCCTTGAAGCACAAGAGGTTTGTTGCAAAAGTTTGCTTGAATAAAGCTCTTTGTTAATATTGTTTTAAGTTGTTTTGTTCATTGGCATAATGACAACTTTTACAAGTGAGTCCTCAAAATATTCTTTCTTCACAAGATTCTTTGATGAAGACATGAAACAATACCTTTTCATCATGATGGACAAGGTGAGAGAAATGTATGAGGATGGAAGGAAGAGCAGCATACTTAGAGAGCAGTTGAATTCCGTGGAGGAAGAGAAGCAGTTGCTTTCTGACAAATTGCAGGAAATGGAGAGGCAACTTCATATTGCAAATATGAACCTGAAAAGGATGCATGAGTTGGAGACACAATTCTTTGTTGCCAAAGAAGCCTTAGTCAAGTATCAGCTTGAAGAAGAGTTAAACAATTCCTGTTTGTCTTCAAATTCTTCTAAGAATGCTTATATTGGTTCTTTTGAAAAACATACCAAAGGCATAGGTTCCAAGTTAATGTCCAAGATGAGCTATGAAGGAAAATGCTTGGGTAAACATGCACAGGGTATTGTTGAGCCAATAATCATTGAGTAAAGGCCTAAGTATTTGGGTCTTGGCTATGGACAGTCTTATGGAGAAAGTTCCAAAGATTCCATGAAGGCCATTGAAACAATTCCAAGAAGGAGTTTCATTTTCGGTCTTCTACCTCAAGAGTGAAGATTGTATTCGTGGAGAATGCAATAGCTTGAAACATCATTTGAAGATGCAAGTGTTCATAAGCATGCACTTGAACCAGAGAGTTGTAGAAACTCTAAAACCATTGAAGAAGTTGATGGTGTTCCAAAGGGAGCTACTTCTTCATTCAGTTCACCTCCTCATGAAGACAATAAAGGTGAAAAGGAAAGGTATAAATCTAGTTATAACCATATTCCTTTTGATTATGTTCAGCATGGTAAATTTCCATATAAGTATGGGAAAAGAATTGCATGTTCCCCTTGTGGTTTGGGTAACCACAATGTTTCTAGATGTTGGAAGAGAATGGCCACATACAGGAAACTTTTGAAGGAAAGGAAGCAAGAAGCCAAAGGTATGCTTGACAAGGCAAATCATGTTGTTAAGAGGATGCACATGTGTTGCACCTACTACCATAAGCAAGGACACATCGTTGAAAAGTGTTGGAATCTGAATCCAACAAATGCTTCCACAAAAATTGAAGAAGGTGGAAAGAGAAAATGGTAAAAATGGAAAGAAAGATTCCATGAATGATGTGTTTTAGGATGATTCACATGTTGATGTTGATGTGCAAACAAAGGAAACACCTTTCAAATGGACTGGTAAGAAATGGTTAGATTTCTTATCCAATTAAAGTTTGCATGTCTTTTGATTTGATCCATCTATTTGCATTTCTTTGTTAATGGAATGCAAGTTGCAGGTTTTACCAAGAAGGTGAATGGAAAAGTTGAGTAGGAGACTCATTTTACTGCTACAATATTATATTCATTTCATCTTCGAAAGTACAGTGTGCTTAAGTGAAATTTGAAGAAGGAAATGCATGCATAAGCATGATATGCATGAACACGGGGATGCTGATGATTTCCTTGTATTTGAACATGTATGTGTAATTAACTTGAAGGGTTGATTGCTTTGTTGTAAACATGCATGTAATGCAATACTGACTTGGGAAAAGTTGATTTGGTCTCCAAGATGGAGATAATGATGAAGTGTTTCATCTTTTGAAAAGAATCCTTGAGATCTTTTCTACATGCTTGACTTGAGGGGTCATTTGTTTTAAAGGAATGTTTTGTGGGCTTGTTATCTAGTCCATCATTTGTATG
>APFE030173016.1:0-10811 GCA_000404065.3 Pinus taeda | reverse complement strand
GGGGGGACTGCCGAGAGGGGAAGGTAGAGAACCGGAAAGTGGCAGGACAACAGAGAAACATCTAGATGGAGGTGCGAAGGATACCTGAGGGTATAAACCGGAAGTACCCGCAGATATCGGTAGAGGGGGCAGCTCCCGGGTCAGTTCATCAGTAACCAGGGGAGCCAAACTCGGGTTAAGATTCAGGCAGTCGGAGATAAATCCCAGGGAGGCAGGGGAAGCCAGGGGGGTAGACAACACTGACCAGGTAGGAGAGTCGTCTGGAAAGATCACAGGGAGCGTATGAGATGGTTCAACCAAAGAATAACTAGGGCTATTAATGCCAAATGACGCGGGAAATGAGGAGCGCCAGATGGAAACCCCTTCTAGGGGGTCAGCAGTGTAATCCACGACATCAACATCGTCCATGTCGACAGCTATTCTCAGAACAGTGGACACCTCAGAATAGTGGGTAGCAAAGAAAGAGCCACTTAACCCCGACCTGACTGCTAGGATACCAGGTGAAGACCGCAGATAGAGATTGTCGACAAAAAACGGAAAGTAATCCCCCCACCAACCCGACAGCTCCAAATGTAGGTAAGGTAATAATACCGCAACAGAGGGTATCGATGGAAAAAGTAATCCGCGATAAGGGGAATAAACGTCATGCAGGGAAACGGTGGTCCTCCATTGTCTTGCAGACTGCATATATCTCAAACCCTAGTCGTAACCCTCGCACGCCATCCTTGATATTAATATTAGTTGTTAATAGTTTTTGGTTGATTTTCAAGATGTCTATATATTATTAATATATGAGAAATATTTTACATAGCTAAAGTTTTGATATCTATTAACATTCATTATCTACTTTTAAAGTATATATACTTCTAAATTATTATATGATAAAGATAAAGGTAGAACCTTATTTAGATGCCTAAAATACAATCATGATAGTGTTCCAAGATTACCATAGTTTTGATGAGGCTTTGGAGATTAGGAACATCAATATTGTAACTTATATTTTTAGTTTTGAATTTTGATCTTGACAATCTCCTTTTTGGCAACTTCTAGCGATTAAAAAACTTCCTTTTTCAATTTTTGATCTGCGTTGGTTGTCTCTAATTCTAATGATATCACTTGAATTTGATTTTCCAATTTCGAGAGATTAGCCTCCAAATTATTCTATCAAGATAAGTGTTCTACACTCCTCTTCTTTCATAGAAGTTTTTATATCAAATCTTTCCTCGACTTCTTGTAATTGTTTTCTTGCTTGAGAAATCATAGCTTGGTATTCCTCATCCTCCTTTCTAAGTTCTTTTCTGATTTCTTTAGGTTAATTCATGTTAAGATAAACTATAAAAACCATAACAATGACATGGTAAAACTTGAATCTCAAAAGAGTCAAGAATATTTATAAATGAATATCTCATTGCAAAGAAAAAGCTAAAATAGAGAAGGAAGTTAATTGTAATAGCCAAATATGGCTTACCAATAAAGTATAAAAATCACTTGAAATATATCTATCTATCTATTATAATATATATCTATATATATATATATATATGCTTGTGTATGAATTATATGCTACTACAAGAGAGGCAAAAGTAGGAGGGGTTATTTATTGCCCCAATGAAAAACTAGAGATTAAATGCATGGGGTTTGAGTTTTCCACCAATAACTAGGTGGAGCACTAGCTTCGTGGTTAGGTCTAAATCCAACCATAAATAGAGGTATACATTAGATAATTTTCATGGGAGACTCGATGCTAAACATTCAAAAGATCTATAAAAATATGGAGCCAAGTGAGCAATACTAGCTTCCCCATGGATCTAAGAGTAAGAGAGAAAATACAAAAGTTTGATACTATTAGTTTCTATCATACAAGAAGGGAATACAATACTATTGTAGGTGAGCAAACAAACATTGGAGCTAGTTATGAACAAGGTGATTTGGTACTCGACCAAGGAGATAAAACTTAATTTTGTTTACCATGATAAATAAAACGCACTCCTTTTCCTCTTTTTAGCATTTGTTGTTCAATCTTTTGAACAACAACTGTTCCCTTTGCCAATTTCTACATAAAAACAACGAAAGTTAGCTTTGCTTAGTTGAACCATATCAAAAGCAATTTTATTCATTTCTCATTGAACTTTTAACAACATCTTACTATATCAGGGCACAAATACATAAAAAGAAGGAAAAAGACAATGTAATCAAGAGTAAACTTATACCCATTGTACGACTGAAAATACTTCCCTACTTACCTTGTTTCATGTCCTCATGAAAAACAAGTAGTTCCTATGTAGTGTAGTTAGAGAGTAAGCTGGAAAACTTGTTTCTTTATCAGACCTAAAACCATGTTGTTGTATCAAACTGGCAAAGGTTATTTCTTCCTGTCCTTTAGGCAAATCATAGTTGGAACGATATCCTTCAGGAGGGTACCAAATAATAGGGCTCCTGTATCGACATCCCAACCAATATGGTCCTTGTCTTAGGATAATATTGTTGTATGTGACCAAATGGCCTGCATCAGCTTTGAAGTTACAGCAACTTATAATTCTTCAGTTGTTTTTAATTCTATTGGTTTTCCAGCCTTTATAGCTTTAATCTTCAATAATAAGTATCTTTTCAATAGAAACAGGGCATAGTTCGTAGTGGAAGACCTGCAAGATAAGATATCTGAATATAGCGATCAAATGGTGTCAGTCTAATCCATGACCTTGTCCAGCTTAGTCTTTACCTTCTTCAGCCTTTCTTCCACCTGTCTAAACCTAGCAAAAGTTTCATCCTCTCTTATAGTCAACTGTCTGAATTGGTTTTGCAACTCTTGATAATTCTGTAGAGGAATTGTCTCATTGCTATATTACTTTAAAGTAAGATGGGCTTGTGCCAATTCCTCCTATAACTTCCAAAGAATAGGATCACTGCTTGAAGGGGTGTCCTTGAATTTTTCTTTAGTTTGGGTGCTTGTGCTGTGAGAGGGTATGCTCTCGGCCTGAGTTCTTTTATTATGGGAGGACCAACCCTCCGTTTGAGTTATTTTATTGTGGTAGGACCAAACCTCCGTCTCAATAGCTGTATCCATTAAGTCTGCATGCAAATTTGTTTGGGTGGCTACCGTTTGAGTAAAAATAGGTTCGGTCTGGGTTTCAGTCGCCCTACCCTCACATGTTTCTGTTTGTGTGGCCACAGTGACTACTTTAAGAGTAGTGCTCTGGGTTCTCTGTTTGCAGTTTTGTTCAATTTCTGACGTAGCCTTCTAATTGTCTTCTGGAGTTTTTGGTATTTCTTCCTCAACTTCTTTAGTTTTGTTTCAGTTACCCGCTTTTTCTGAGGTGCCTTCTTTGTAATAATGGGTTTGTAAATACCCTCTATATCTAAGGGTTCTTGGTGCTCGTCATGGGTGTACTCCAATATAACTGTATCGCCAGACTGGTTATCAGATTTATGAGTAATTTCTGTGCTCGCTCCTTCTTCCTGGTCTACAGCTTCTGGATAAGGCAGAATTTCTGTATGACCAGAATCTCCTGAGGATTGAGCTTCCATAAGGTTAGTATCGAGTGGTCCTCTAGGTTGCATGTATGCATTCAACTTTGCCAAGAACTGTGCCATTCCTTCCTCAAAATGATGCAAAATATCATCTTGGGGGTTCATAGGTCGTGTTTGAGGAGGTCCTGCTTCATTGCCCGGTTCATCATCAAAATGTTGTGCTCCCTCTTGTTCTGAGTCTGAATTATGTTCTTCCTTGGGTTCTTGTTCTGAATTGGCTTCTTCTTTAGTTTCTGATTCAGAATGACATTCTACCCCCTATTCAAGTTTAGAATTGCATTCTTCCTCGGGCTCGGGCTCTGAATTATCCTTTTCTTCTGGTTCTGGCTTAGAATTGCATTGTTCCTCTGGTTCTGACTCAAAGTCCTGTACACTAATTGGTCTAGATGGCTCCGCTGGTTTTTCGACGCTATCCTGAGGATTTACAAACATCCTCTGGGCTAGTTCTAACCTTGCAGACTGCCTGCACTTATGGTGTTCAATTTTTGAATGCAGTCCTTTTCCTCTTCGGAATTGGCTCTGCTAGCTAATTTCCAAGATTGTAGAGTTTTCAATTACAGGGTCTTGACTAATCTCTAGAGGAGCTATGAGACCATCCCAACTTAAGTTTTGTTGAAAAAGATTATGGCTAAAAATTAGTCTAATCAAACCGTGGTGGATAAATACAGTTTCAAGGTGCCTAGCCCATCTTATTCTATCAACGGTTTCATGCAGTAATGAATTCAAGAAAGATGGCAGATTAACAATAAGCTTTTGTTTTAAAACAACTAAGAGTTTGAGATGTCATGGTCTTACCACATCTCATCATCCATCATAAGTAATGTACCTCTGGACAACACTTTCCAACTCACTCCATGGTTCTCCCAGAGAAGATGGTTGAATGCCCTTGCCTTTTTTGGTTAATTCCTCACCTACATCTTTGAAAATATCCACCACGTCTTGCAACATTACGTGCTTTTTAGGCCATACAGTTCCTTCCGTCGAAAACTGAGATACTCCATCTATCATAGCTTCTGATACTGTGATTCTTCTTCCTTTCACCATGGATTGCCCATTCCATAAATGTTGTAAGAATTAGATAGCAACTTCATTGTTAGGGGCCTGAATCCTGGAAAAGTATGACATCCATCTTGCGCGCACTAAAATCTCCCTGGCTCTGTCCGAAATTTCCAATATTAAAGGTTCTCGGTGCACTGATTTTCCACCCATAATGCTTGAATTCTTCCTACAATTTCAAAAGATTAACAGGCAAGGAAAAATGTAGTAGAGAACAACAATAGCAAGAAACATGTAGCAAAGAACAACAATGGTGAGATAGAACAACAAGCAGATGTAATGGCTAAGTTTCATGATGTTAAGCGACATTTCCATGATAATTAATATTATTAATTCAGGGACTATCATATTGCCACATGCCATTTAATCATGGGACACCATAGCAACATATGAAATTCAATAAAATAAATATAGCGCATGTAAGGGTGTAATGGGAGTCCTCCCCCTCCTTCAAATGAGAGGTTGCCTACGACCGAATAGACAGGGATGTGATGTTCTGATGGGAAGGAAAGAGGGTGAAGGGTACGACAGTAAATGAGACAGAGTACGCATATCAATGACAGGATGACAAGAGGTATGGTTATAATGAGAGTGGAGTGTATAAAGGTAGTTATGAATAAAAGATAAGATGCCTTGGGTTGATGATAGGTTATGCAAAAAAGGACAGCAATATGCCAAAAATATGCTCTGTTGACGGTATCTTAGTTGGGGATGATACGATTGATAAAAAAGAACTTTATCTCATGCATAAAGGTTCTAAAAAATTAAGCAAATAATTTCTTCAAAAAGAAAGAATAAGAAGAGGGTATTATAATGATTATTGACGTTAAAATATCACTTCAATAACATAAGCAGAGCCTCTACTGCCAGAAGGCGTCCATAGCCTCGGCAGGGTTGCTTTTTAACCCTTATGAGCCAAGATCCTCAATTTATAAGTGGAAAATTCCATTGATGTTCTACAGAAGAGATCAGTGTGCTAGCGAGGTAACTAGGTGATCACACTGCCATTAATTGGGATGTAGCAAAAGTGATCAGGCCGGCTCGTGATGAGACCTCCTGTTCCAAGGATATTCTAGCTGTCCAATGGATCATAACCTTGGTGTGGTGGCCATAGTGGGAATGCCACTTTGCTACAACCTTATGAACATGGTAGGTTGGCTCTTAGTGAGACCCCCTATCCTCCATTTGCAAACAAAATTTTGCTATTATTACATATTTTTATGATAATAGAGGGAGGCTCAATACTCCTTAAGAGTAGGGATGTTGGAAAAAGTTGAATATGTCAATAGAAAAAAATATACCCATAGTCTTGTTTATTATAGACAGAGAAGTTTATAACTAGGAGAAGTAGAACCAACACGGTATTCAAGATGATCCATCAGTATCAGGTACAATAGAAACAATGTAGTAGAGTAGTATATAAATAACTCTGTCCATCTTCTTGAAAAGAATCTATCATCAAGAGGCTGTCCTATTAAAATTCATAACATCAATAGTATTAACTCCCTTCAATAGGATCCATACTTCTTGCCCTCACGAAAGTAGTGTACTTCATGCCATGAAAAACAAAATGGGGCTGAGATAAGCTAAGAGCAATCAAACAAAAGGAAAAGAAGTGTTGTTCAATAAATTGAACAACAAAATAATTGCAAGAAAAAGTGTTGCACAAAAGTTTGAACAACAGTGCCAAATACACAAAAAGTGCTATTCAAAAGTTTGAACAACAAAACATGGAAGAAAAGTGTTGTTCAAAAGTTTGAAAAACAAAACACGGAAGAAAAGTGTTGTTCAAAAGTTTGAACAATAGCTATACATGCAAAAAAGTGTTGTTAAAAAGTTTGAACAATAGCTAAACACGAAAAAAAAGTGTTGTTCAAAAGTTTAAACATCAAAAATACACAAAAAAAGTGATGTTCAAAATTTTGAACAATAACTGTTCAAAAGTTTGAACAACAAAAATATGCAAAAAAAATGTTGTTCAAAAGTTTGCACAACAAAGACACGCAAAAAAGTGTTGTTCAGAAGTTTGAGCAACGACTGTTCAAAAGTTTGAACAACAAAAATATGCAAAAAAAGTGTTGTTCAAAAGTTTGAACAACAAAGACACACAAAAAATGTTGTTCAAAAGTTTGAACAACAAAAATACGAAAAAAATGTTGCTCAAGAGTTTGAACAACAATTGTTCAAAAGTTTGAACATCAAAAACACACAAAAAAGTGTTGTTCAAAAGTTTGAACAACAGCTGTTCAAAAGTTTGAACATCAACTGTTCAAAAGTTTGAACAGCAAAAACACACAAAAAAGTGTTGTTCAAAAGTTTGAACAACAGTTGTTCAAAATTTTGAACATCAAAAATACGCAAAAAGTGTTGTTCAAAAGTTTGAACAACAAAACACAGAAGAAAAGTGTTGTTCAAAAGTTTGTACAATAGAAAAAGAGAAAAATAAAGAAAATCAAATCAAATCAACAATCATATTTACATATTTACAACGAAGAAATAAATTTTATCATCATGAAGCTGCCGAGGGATTGCCCTCTTCGGCTAAAACTTGCATGGTGGGGTTCTCACGTATCTGTTGGTAGAAAGATTCTCTGGTAAATGGTTTTTGGTAGAGGCGTACACGATGCCCATTTGCTTTAAAAGAAGAAACAGACCCATCAATGGTGGCCAAGGTAAGGGTGTCATTGTCATGTACTTTCTTTATTTATTAAGGGCCTAGCCATCTAGTTTGTAGTTTGCTAAGTGTTGGAACCTGGAATCATATAGAAGTGCCTAGTCGCCCTCATGAAATGTCTTTTTCTTAATAAGGGCATCGTGCCATTTGGCTCTTTGCTATTGAATAAGTGTAGTATGTTGTAGAGCCAATAGTTGAATTTCATCTAATTCGTTCATTTGCTATAACTTGTTAACCTGGGCTTCAGTTAGGTCCAGTCCTACCTCGTAGGCTGTCCTTAGTGTTTGTATTTCAAATTCTATCGGGAAAATGGGTTCCTTACCAAATACCAACTGATATGGAGAGTATCCAATAGTGTTTCTCCAAGTTTTCTGATATGCCCACAAGGCCTCTGATAGTCAAGTAGTCCAGTCTTGTCTATGCGATGAGACTGTCTTTGTCAGAATAGCTTCGATAACTTTGTTGGTGCTCTCTACCCCGTTCGCCTGCAGGTGATACAGAGAGGTAGTTCTATGTGTAATGTGATGATTTTTCAGTGTAGCAGCAATCTTGTGACCCACGAATTGTGGCCCCCCATCAATAATCACTTCTCTGGGTAAACCATACTACACAAAAATTTCGAAAAGAAAGCTAATAACAGTTTGCTCTGTTTCTCTTCATAACATTATTGCTTCCACCCACTTAGTTACATATTCTGTTGCGAACAATATATACGATTTTTGGTTGGATGATGGTTTGATCAGCCCAACAAAATCTAATTCCCAATGCTCAAAAGGTTTTATCACCAGCTGTGGATGTAGGGGCATTTCATCAGATTGCCTAGGGTGGCCCATCCTTTGGCAACTATTGCATGCCTAAACAAATTTCTTAGCATCCTTAAAAATAGTGGGCCAATAGTAGCCCATTCATAGAATTTTATGTCCAGTTTTACAGTCTGCAAAGTGTCCACTGCAAGGTCCTTCATGGCAAGCTTTTAAGATATCATAAATATCGTCCTCCCTGATGCACCTGCGGATGTGCATGTCAGCCCCTATGTGGAAAAGATATCCTCCAATCCAGGAGAAATGAGTGTTGCGCTGCACAATCAATTTCTGTTATCTGGATGTCAGATGATTGGTCAATTTTCCCACTACTAAGTAATTCACCACATCTACATACCATGGTGTTTTTATGGCCACAACAAAAAATGTTCATACGGGAACTGATCCTCCACTGCCAATGTATCGTCTGTTCTTGGTACTCGGGAGAGGAAGTCTGCCACCAGGTTCTCCTTCCCTACTCTATCCCTTATAGTTATGTCAAATTCCTGCAAAAGTAGTAACCAACAAGTCACTCTTCCATTTGTGATAGGTTTGTTGGCTAAATATTTAATAGCAGAGTGATCAATATACAGAAACATAAGATATCTAGTTATATAGTGTCTAAGTTTATTTATAGCATAAATAACAACTAGAAACTCCTTTTCTATGACTGTATAGTTCAACTCAGCAGGAGTTAGGTTTTTGTTGATTCAATATATAGCGTAGGGTTTCTTGTCATCTTCTTGGCCAAGAACAACTCCAATAACTGTATGTGATGCGTCTGATGAAATTTGGAAAGGTATATCCTAGTTCGGCCCTAGTAATATTGTTGCTGTCAATACTAACCGTTTAAGATCTGTGAAGGCAATGTCACATTTATCAGTCCATATAAAATCAACATTCCCTGTCAAGGCATATAAAGGTGCAACAATCTGCGAAAATTTCTTTATAAATCTATGATAATATCCAACAAATCCCAAAAAACTACGTACCTCTGTTTGAGTGCAAGGAGTAGCTAATAAGAGGATTACCTATATCTTTGCTAGATCTACCTGAATTCTAGCTACTGAAATGTAATGACCCAGAATCAGGCCCTCTGTCATCATAATATGAAATTTCTCATGACTTAAGCATAGCCTAGTAGCAATACATCGTTCTAGGACTTTCTCCAATATCTATAATGCATTATCAAAGTCATCCTCGTAGGGTGTAAAATCGTCCATGTACACCTCCAATCCTTCATTTATCAAGTCTGCGAAAATACTGAGTATGGCTATTTGGAAAGTAGCAGGTGCGTTGCACAATCCAAAAGGCAATACTTTGTAAGAAAATGTTCCCCATGGGTAGGTAAAAGTAGTTTTATCCTAGTCTTCAGGGGCAATCTGAATTTGGTTGCAGCCACTGAAGCCATCTAGGAAAGAGAATAATTTATTCCTTGCCAGTGTGTCTAGGACCTGATTGATAAATGGAAGGGGAAACTGGCCTTTTTGTGTCGCTTTGTTGAGGCCTCTGTAGTCAACACATATCCTCCATTTTCCATTCTTTTTGGGGAAAATGACTAATGGGGAAACTCATTTACTGTTAGATATAGGATAAATAAAATTCACATCTAATAATTTTTGAAGTTCTTCTTTCACAATATCCTTTAGATGAGGATTCAATATACGCTACAGTTGTCGAATGGGTCTTGCATCCTTTTCAATATAGATGTGGTGCATGCATCACTAAGGGTCAAATCCTTTCATGTTTGGGTAGTCCCATGCAAAAGCCCCTTTGTATTTCCTAAGGACTTGGATAAGTTTCTGTTGCTAGTCGCTACTCAGATTACTGTTGATGTTCAGGATCTTCACTTCCTCGATTTCGATAGGCTTGCTATTATAGACAGTGGTTGTTGGTATTGGTTGGTCATTGATATCTCTCAGGGAATCTTCTTCAATCCCATTGTCAAGGGCTGCTTTAATCATGTGACATCTCAAATTAGACACCGTAGCAGGGTGATTGATAAAAGTATTAATGACATCGTCTTTTGTTTGGTTTTTGAATTCAAGGGCATCTGTCATAGTCAATGGTGAATGAATATTTTCTGTTAAATATGTTACAGGTTGTTTCCGAGTTTTTACAATGGTTAGACTTGGCTGAGAAAGAGGGTATGAGACTAGATTCTTTACATCATTTCCTCGAGTTATGGTCATACTGCCTGTTTGGCAGTTGATATAAGCATCGAGTGTTGCTAGCCAAGGCCTTCCTAATATTAAGGGATGTCCATCTAGTCAGTTCCTAGGGTTAATAATAAAAAAAATTGCCAGATATTCCCAAGTGTCTACAGAAACCATCACATCTGGTAATGTTCCTTTTGGCTTAATGAGTTAGTGGTTAGCAAGTTCCAACAAGGTAGTTTTTGGTTCCAAGGTTGCGATGCCAAGCATTTCGCAAGTTGTTGTTGTGAGAATGTTAATGGATGCCCCTAAATCGACTAAAGCATTGGGAAAAGAGCGACTATTTATCTGGACTGCGACAATGGGGTTTCCCGGGTCTTCATATTTTACAAGTGTCTCTTTGCCTAGTAATAAATTAGACAAAGTCTTGACAACATGGACAGTTGGGGTTATTTTGTTTTCCTCATAGACTTCTTTATACAGAATTCTTTAATAGTTTTAGCATATATCAGAATGTCATGAATAGCCTGGAGGAGGGGTATTTTTATACAGATATTCTTGAGTTCTCCCAGAAGATCAAAATCAGGATATTCAATT
>APFE030173006.1:0-16573 GCA_000404065.3 Pinus taeda | reverse complement strand
ACAAAATGTGGATGCGGAGCTCGCAACTAAGGAAGAGTTAAAGGGGATTTAGCCCCTTGTTTGGGTAAGTAATAGGTCATTTTTAAGACTCACCCATGGTCTGCAGACCATGGTATTGTATTGAAGTAAGCTATATATATATATAGTTGGGTCATAGCGAGTCTTACAAATAACTTTAAATGAAGATTGTTTCTTTGGGAAAGTGCTAAGGCAGGTAAGCTTTGTTTCCTATACTTAGGCTAAAGGGGAAGGCTCCTGCAACTGAGTGTGCAGGAGACCTTGGTAAGTCTGAAGCTGAGTGCGCGGACCCCTGCAGCTAGGTGCATAGGGCAAAGAAGTCTTTAAGTTGAACGTTGGTACTTAATAAAGACCCAATTTGAAGAAATATCTTGCATCTGAGTATTATTGTTAATTATGTTTACGTTATGTTCTGTCACTCAGTAATATGTTTTCTGTGGAATAATGTATAAATACTGTGTGAATCTACTGCACCTATCATATTTATGCATGACTTATGTACTTTTCTAATTTTGCAAAGTTAAGGGTTAATTCTGTTATGATTTCTGATGAATTGGATAGATTTGTGTGAAGGCAGATCTAGAGTTATTAATTAATGCGTGAAAGGACATGGTTTGCGAAGGTCTAGAAGCCCTTTTCCTAGAGCTATAGTATCAGGCCATAGAAGGATACCAATCTACGCGATGGAAGATCTGAGCTAAAAGCGCTTAAGAATGCTTATCACACAGTCTCTGGATGTAGAAACCTGGTTCTAGCATCCCCCAATACTGCTTCCCATGAGACTGCAACCTACGTTATGCAGGTTGTTGCCAAAAGGGCCAACAATTAATGTTTTGTTGGTTGACGCAAACAAATTTGAACCGGTCACGCCCCCTTAAGCCAACAATCTTCTCATACAATTAGTTTAACTTCAGATCCAATGAAGACCTCATTAACAAACAACAACACTGATTAGATAGACCAGTCATTTCTTAACAACACGCCCTTCCTTTGAATATGCTACTTGGAAGTGCTTAATCCACGTGTATACGCGCCTTCACCAAGGTGAACCTGCATATAGATATGCAAATAATGACTTATAACTTCGTAGCTTTTCAAGACTTCAGATATACCCATATCATAGCATTTAAAGGATAAACATGCAATTGCACTCAGATCTAGCCTATCCATGATCAAATCACATAATGATAAGTCATTTCAGGTCTCATGATCCTAATCCATCATTAGTGCATAATTATTTCAGATCTATTATATCTCATCCATCATCAAACACTCAAGTGCATACTTAGTTTAGATCAAGTAAAGCATCAAAAACCCATAACATGCATATTTGATTTTGATCTAACTCTTCATAATATTTTCATCGCTTGCACACCCTCACACTTTGATCTTCACCTCCTTATATAGTTTTAGCCTTTTTCAATACCTTGAGTCAAAACAATAGTTATGCTGATGGCATTCTTTGACGGGATCAATATTCTTTATTCCACTCAATATTGTGGGCTAATACCATGGTATGGACCCTTGGTATTCTTTAACCTTAATTTTCCATCCCATACATGCTTTTCCTTCTATGAAACTACGTGCATACATATATGCACCCTTTATTCTGTGTAACCGCGTGTATATGCGACTTGGACTGGATTAAACAACGTATACAACTTAAAACATTCTCTTTCCTCAATTTCTTGATTCTAATCTGTAATCCTTTTTCCCATCAAACTATTATTTTGTGCCATTACTCTGTTACCTCTTAATTGACTTGTTACAATGTGAGTTGCCATCACTTTATCCTTTCTGAACTGATTCCTCTGAACTGCCCTGCATTTTGTCACATCTATAAATGCAACTACCATGAATTCTACCACATCATATTTATACCTTAATCAAGTAGTCCATTCATCAAATAGGTTGCCATTCAGGACAACACCTAATTCATAATGCCAACAATTTCCCATATCAAGCTTCTGATTCTGATCTGTAAACCTTTGACCCATTATTTTGTTCCATCATTCTGTCACCTTTGATCTGACCTATAGACTCATCTTGTTACCATATACTTGTTCTATTACAAGTGATTTTCCATCAAGGACAACACATGCATCATAATGCCAACAAGTGGGAGACATCTAGCTTCCTCCCAAAGAAATCCTCAGTAAGTATAATCATTCCAAGAATTTTGGGAGGGCTACTATTATCCAAGTAAACAATTTTATTGCAAGCTTTTACCCACAGGGAAAGTGGAAATCCGTGATCATGCAACATTTCTCTAGAAACTACTACAATACTTCTATTTTTTCTCTCTGCAACCCAATTTTTCTTTGGGTTGTAGGGTGCAATCAAATCATTTCTAATGCCCTCCTTGGCACATAATTCGTTGAAGGCATTATACACATACTCTCCTCCATTATCACTTCTCAAGGATTTAGTTTTCATTCCAGACTCATTTCCAACTAAGGATTTAAATTAAACAAACTTTGAATAAACCTCATCTTTCTTCTTTATGAAATAGATCCAACATTTGTGGGAAAACCCATCAATGAAGATCACATCATACATTTGCTTTGCAGTTGAGACTATGGAAAATGGTCCACACACATCTGGGTGAACTTGCTCCAAGATGGCTCCAACTCTTTTATCTCAACCTTGGAAGGAGGATTTAACATATTTTCCAAGAGTGCATCCCTTGCAAACATCATGTTGATGAAGGGTGCATTTCGGAAGTCCAGTAGTGGTTTGTTGCATTATTTCCAAAGCACCACGATGTAGGTGTCCCATGTGTCTATGCCATAGCTCCCCAACATCTCATCCCTAAACATGTTTTGCCTTGCTACTAAATGCAATGCATGCATCCACCTCATGCATCCACCTCTAGCTTGTAGATATTTTAACCCGAACACCAATTTGTTTTACTTGTCCAGTAGCGACATGCTTTAGATAAGCCTTCCCTTTACTGAACACCACATTATATCCTTTGTCTTCAAGTACAACTAAAAAAACTATATTTTTCTTCAGACTAAGCACATACATTACATTATTTAGGTGAATGTTACAGGCCATTTTGTCACATCTAGTCAATAGGACTACAAATCAGATCAATCCACATCCGTGAAGATGTTGTCATCATCCCTACACAAATCCATAAGCATGACCTTTTCAAAAAGTCTGAGTTTCTGGGATTAACCTCTTAAAATCAATGATTTTAGCCCCAACGCACCCTGCCCCTTTAGCCACCTGCCTTCAACATTGGTTTCTCACTTTTTAACCAATGATGTTTAGCACTAGTTTCTCCTTGCTCGAGGTGCATTGATTCTAGAAATTTGGGAAAATTAAAAATATTTCTGAAGCTTCCTCTTCTAGAAGCTTCCAAGGGTTGTTTTAACCATTTACCTTAGATAAGAAGCTTGAGTCTTATATGATCCTACCTTGGAGATCGTTGTAGCTTCTGCAACATCCTCCAAAATTTTGGCTTACACTCAATTTCAGAGCCTTCCTTTTTCTTTTGCATTATTGTCATGAACATTGAAGCCTATTTCATAAAATTTCTTGTAGTGCTTTAGTCACTTTTGCATGTTGGGTTAACTATCGTATTTTGGCATGTTTGACTGTCGTGAAATGTTTGAAAGCCTATTATGATGGTTTCAAAGGTCTGTCTTTGTGTATATGAGTTGTTCTAACCATTTAAGGATTTGTCGCATCCATACACAAAGTCCTGAACACTATCACACAAGTGTCGTCATGGTCGTCCCAAAGTCTATTTTAAGTGTCGCACTTGTCATATCTTATCGTAAGGAAGTCACACTAAGAGAAATGATTTTTTCACATGTTCAAATGATCTATGTTGTTGTGTCATCAAAGTCTGCTAAGTGTGTGATCAAAATCAAGGTTCATCACAATTCATCACCCATCCCACACTTAGCCATTTTCGGAAAACCTTCCTGACCAAGAAACTTAGCTTCACTGGGCCCCAACTAAACTGTGCATTTCATAATATCAACCATCTAAGTTGTGACCTTGTTGCTTGATACTACACAATGCACAGTCCATGCCTCCCAGCGCTGTTGCACTGTGCAATTCTTGTGCCTAACTCCCGACCTTTACCCCCAGAATTATGCAGTTATGTCCTCCAGCCTGGCTGGAACTGCACACTTCACATCTTAAAGCCCAAATACCATCCTATGAGTGCTTGAACTATGCAATGTGTAGAATCCCATCCTCCCTTGACACCTAAAAATGTATAGTTGGCTCTCCTAGTGTCCATTCTCTCATCTCGACCCCACTAGATCTAGAATCTACACAGTCCTATCATTCAGGCCTCCCTGAGCTACGCAATGTGTCGTCTCAGAGTTCAAGATTTTACCCTAGCTATTGGAACTACATATATGGAGTTACTGGGCCCCTCTTACCAGCCTGTCACTTGTTCTGGGCTTAGTTGGTGGATCAAAATGCATCATATTAGACTAGGGGGTTTTCGGATTGATGCCGTCTTGTCATGAGCGAATTACAAGAGTAAGTACACTATCAAGTCATGGAAATATGGTAGAGAAGGAGGAGGAAAGCATTACTAAAGACTCTCTTGTAGCTAAAATCACAAGTTTATCAATCAAGAGAAAGCTAGGGGACACAAGTTTGCGACCACCATCCAAGACTAAAGATCGTTTAAGATTTTGCATCACCAAGCCATGCAAATATGAACAGAAGGCATATTCAATAAGACATCCAACACTTAGCAACAATAGTGACTTGACATTGCCACATGAACAAAGATTCCATTAGCAGTGCCATGTCCTGTCATGAGCGGTCATATGCCACATCCCTATTGTGGATCATGTATATTGTATTAAAAAAGTATTGTAAAGTGGAAGTCCAAAGGACACACATGGAATGAAAAGACTCATGTAAGTTGAAAAGTCATAGGAAGTCAAAAAGTCATGAGGGTAGTCAAAGAGTCACCCTTGGTTATATATACTCCCTCATTGTATGAGAAAAGAACTTTTCACCTTCATTCCTCCCGCAAGGCATTAGAGAGATCAAATAGTTCTTTGAGGAGCAAGGAGTGGCTCCAATGCTCCATGATTGGGGCTAGTGATGTACATTGTAAACATGTGTCTTGGAAATTTTACTTAATAACAGAAGTCTTCAAGGCCATCGCATTCTTCATGCATGGACTATGAATGTTTGTAAGACTATTATGCGGATGTTTGTATTTCATGTTTGCTTTCACATGTGCTAATATAGTTGAACTATTTCGATTATTTTAGTCCTTATCTTATTGCGAATGTGTTGTAAGGTTTTTTATTGTTGTCCCATCCTTGTGGAATGTTCTGCAGGATATTATACATATATTTCTCTGTTTATTAGTTGTAATGACCACCAAATCCATTGTGGATTATTCCACTAGATGTTAGATGGACCCTTTTGGTTCATGTGTGTCTCTTCCTGGGTGGTACTATTACCTCTCACTTAGAGGCTCACTTTTCTCCCCTCTATATAGTAGACTAACCTCAACATAGTTGCAATTGAACACTCACTAGGCACACTCCCTTGCTTTTCAAAGACAACATTGCACCCCTCTCCCTTGATGACAGCTAGAGCTAAGGAAAATCTTTAATAATTCGGCAACCGAGCCTTTATACCAAATGGGACTCCTACGCCAAATGGTGTGAAGTCTAATCGAGACTTCACATCAGGAAGATCCCTTGAATGTTGGTGGGTCTGGCACTTGAATGTTAGAAGGAGGGAAACCAATATTTTATGGTTGATAAAACCACTGACCCCATCATCCCATCTTCTGGTCAAGGCAGAAATGTTCATTGCACCTCCCCTACTTGTGCTTCTAAAGTTGGTGACTCTTCTCAGCCCAAGCCTAAACATGAAATCCCATATGATTAGATTTAGGCCATCTAACCCATAACCTGTCAATTTGTAAAAGTTGTTAGATTGATCTCGGGAGTAATCGCTCTTCCATATTATTCGAAGAAGAAAAATACCACCCACACGAGGATATTAGTTTCTACTCTTGAAGACATGGTTCTTTCCACTATTGAAGAATTAGTAGACTCCATGGAAAAACAAGAAGAGCCTCCACTCTTTCATGATGGTGATAGAGACAACATTCTACTCTTGGACACAACTTTTTGCAGGTCAGGCAGCGAAGAGGAATAGGAAGAAGAGCCATCATATTCTGACAAAGAAGAGGAGGACAATGAATAAGAAGACATGGCAGACCAAAATATGGACACAATGACTCAGGGCCAACTCGAACTTCTAGATGTTCCACATAAAATGCCAAGGAATTCAGAGAAGATCCTAACGAAGTATGAACCTGATAAAACAGTGAAGGTTGAAGACCATCTGGACAAATTTTACCTAAATCTGCAAAAACTTGAGGTATGTGATGATGATATTACATGTAAACTTTTTCCATGTACCTTGGATGGCAGATCAGTTGTATGGTATCACAACTTCCTCCAAACTCCATCTAGAATTGGAGGGGTTTAAGAAGATCTTCCTTGAAATTTTTTTCTAATGAGAAAACCCCCGCAAACTTCATGACTCCATCACAATAGATTACTAATTTATGTATTTCCAGCAAGCATTGTGCAGTTTGTAAAGCGAAATATGAAACAAAAACTAATGTAAAATGATGAAGAAGCTATCATTGTTGAGAAGGAATTGTGCGCAATTGGAGTCATCTTAGATGATGAACCAACAAAAGACTCCAAAGACATGGGTAAGAAGTCCCAAGCCCCTGTGAATAGGGCCAAAGAGAAATAACCATCTGATCTTGAAAGCTTGACACGCATTGTCAAGTCTTTGTCTAATCAGATGGCATAGCTCAAACATAGGTCATTGTCACCACCGTGAGCAACAATCCTCCCAGATTCAATATCTATAGAAGGAATGCAACTTTTGGCAGCAGCAACAACCAAACGTCAAAGTCTACACAGATCTCCAATGTTTTATTGAACATTAAACCCTTGGGCATATATCAATATTGTTTATATCATCAAGAACGTCATTCAGAGAAAACATACCTGCAGTGGAATCAAGCCATAAGCATGCTTTCTACGCATCTTGTTGATTTGATAATGGATGAAGAGTGGACTAGGCCTATAGAAGAAAAGGAAGAAGTCATTGCAGTCAATGAAACTCCAAGTGCCAAACATGCAGTAAACATGTTCAACTATATACTCACAACCCAAAAGAGTATTTTTGATAGGAAGCCTCCGAGTGATGGTCCAACCCAGAAGAAAACCAACTGGTATAACCTAAGAAGCTAAGGTCCAACCACTACAATTGAGTTTCCGAAGTAGATATTTAAATAAAATTATTAAGAAAAATCAACCCACCAATCAACTTAGTGTAGGACACTCAGAGCAAGTCTGGGAAAGTAGTCTCAATGAAAAGTGCTTCTGCGAGTAGTAAGGACATGACCATCGCTCCAGAAGCCACAAACCAAGTTACATCCTTAGACATTTCATCCATTATTCTTGTTGTGGACTACAACATAGTTGATGACATGAATAAGGTTCGTGTGAACATTTTAATGCTTGAATATACAAAGATCACGAGCAAGCGAGACATCCTCTTACGTGAACTTGGGCAGACCTCTACAGATAATGCTAACTCTTTAGACAAGGGATTTGGTAAGTATTTTAGTTCTCTCAAATATGTACTTAATGCATTAATGATGGATGTGAGAACTCTTGCCTACCTCTCTTATTAAATTTTCAAATCTTTAATTTCAATGTACATAATTGCTTAGTTGATTATGGTGCATGAGTAAACGTAATGCCATTATCTGTTGCCAAGAAAATTAATGCAAAATGGAACAAAAAAGATGAACAGATTATTCAGCTGAAATAACTCATGTCCATGTGATTAGTGAACTCAAAGATGTCATCATCTTCTTATCATCTGATAGATGGGTCCACCAATGTATCAACATAGTGATTGTGGAAATTTCGAAAGAATACAAAGTGTTTTTGAGAAAATACTGATCTAACAAGCTACAAGGGTACTTTGCCACACACTGGTCACATCTATGGCTTATGTATAAGGGAATAAATAATTAGATCTAGGTGGAATCAAAGAGATATATGGAACACATTATCACTCCCTAGGATGGACATAATGAACCAATGGATTTCGTAGAATTAATTTTCGGCAATTGCTTCTTGGAAACCCAATTGGGGTGTCATCTTGTGCAACCATCCCTAGTTCCACCAGATACATAGTTGGATCTCCTTCCTTTTCCAACTGCTAATAATGACCTTTATACAGTTAGTAGTTGTTGTAGCAATACTAATGTAGTTCCCAATCCCTGTACATATGATATTTGGACTATGTACTTTGATGGTTCCAAAACATAGGAGGGCTTTGGGGCTGGTTGCATTTTAATAGACCCGCTATAGAGAAAACATTTGATCTCTACCCACTTGAAATTTTAGTGCATGAACAACAATACCGAGTATGAAGCACTCATCTTAGGCTTACAAAGAGCCATTGACCTCAACATTTCCATCCTAAAAGAGGCAGGTGACTCAAAAATTGTGGTGCGATAGTTATGCAATACCATACATTGTATGTCACATCATCATAGAAGTTATCAACAAGAGGTATGGAATTTGATTTCACATTTCCAAGATTTCAATATTATTTCTATTCCAAGAATGTGTAACACAGTTGCAGATGCATTATAAAATGTTGTTGCTAGGTTGTCACCATTGAGGATTAGTTTTTTTATTGAAATTATTTATAAGCCTTCCTCCCCAACAATATAAATAATTTATGTGTTTTTTATGATGACCATCAGATAGTGTGAATCATGGGAAATGCTGATGTGTTCAAACACGCAATGATCGATGAGGATGGGTAGAAAAAGGCATTGCGGGATGTAGCCAGTGCAAGTAAAGGAAACCTCTCCCCAAGGGTGCTGTATCATTAGAGAAGATGTATGACTTGCAAAATCACTTCTCGGGACCTGTTAATGCTAAGATACACAATTCCACACTGTCGCATGAGAAAATTAAATTGGGAACAGAAGAAGATCCAAAGTATGTCGATCTCAGTACTTGTTGTACACGACAAGAGCGACAAGCCTTTATTTGCTTATTCAAGCAATACCGAGATGTATTAGTGTGGACGTACAATGAACTTAAAACATATGACACGCAAATCATCCAACATGTGATACTGATCAAGGAAGGGGCCAAACCATTCCAACATAAGTAAAGGAAAGTGCATCCAATGCTTAAGCCTCTTATTTAGAAATAGTTGAGAAAACTGTTGGATGCTTATATCCTATACAGAGTGCGGCACTCAACGTGGGTGTCAAATTTGGTTCTAGTGAGGAAGAAATTTGGGGAACTCCACCAGTGTGTAGATTTTTGAAATCTCAACAGTGCCTCAAAAAAGGAAAACTACCCCTTGTTATCCATGGAACAGATATTGCAAACAATATCATGGTTTGAAATGTTTTCTTTGTTAGATGGTTATTGCAAATACAACTAGGTTATGGTCGTAGATCATGATATACTTAAAACCACGTTCATGTTGGGTGTGTGTTATATTCTTTCCATGACTACCCCACATGTGGGGGGTGTTAGGCCCCCCTCTACATTGCGGCAGGTGCAATAGCGCAGTTATAGGGGGACAATAGCCCCCTTGCAGGGGGTCCGTGGCAGTGCCGCGGGCATTTTTTTTTTTGGACCCTATATTAGGTGGGCAGACCTACCTATGGTTTTGTGCATGGATTTCGCACATGGTTTTGGGCATGATGGTTTTCTGTCCATGGTATTTTGTAGATCCGATCAAGGGAACTACGGTTATGCTCTCGCCATTATTTATTTTTTTCTTTTAAGAATTCGTTAGCAGGTAATTTCTGTATGGGGTTAAAACCTACATTTGGTATCATAGTTGTTTCGGCTTCAATGGGACACCTTTGCTGCTGAGGGGTTTTCTCGGGCCTGTGGTAGACCCTGTTTAGTGGAAGATCTGCACGATCGATTCTTGTTGTGAAAGAAGATGATGAGCAGTGGAAAGATAGAGATCGAGAAATTTAATGGTCATTAAAATGGAGGATCTACTAGTGGATAAAGATTAGTGGATTGTGGTAGATCCAGGTACTAAACCAACAATAATATTAGCTGAAGATTTGGCAAAGTTGGATCGGAAGGCAAAGAGAAAAATATGATTGCGTGTCTCAGATTTAGTATTGTTGAATGTATCAGGGGAAGCTTTAGCAAATATTTTTTGGGACAAGATAGGGACTTTGTACCAATCTAAGTCTTTGATGAATAAATTATTCCTACGGGAAAGGATGTATAACCCGAGGATGAAAGATGTAGACTCGGTGACAGAGCATCTAAACTCCTTTAATACTATGGTAGGCTAGTTATTATCTGTTGATATTAAAATTTCAGATGAAGATAAGTGCATCAGTTTTTTGTGTTCTCTACCAAATTCGTGGGATATTCTGGTTGTTGCAATAGGTAGCAATGCAACTGCCTTGCAGTATGATGAAATAGTCTCATCCTTGCTGTCGGAGGAGATGAGACGGAAAAATATGGAGGGCCAGAATGGTGAAGCCTTGTCTATACGAGGAAAATCCCAAAACAAAAACAAAAATAAGTCCTCGAGTGGGAGATCTATATTTAGAGGGAGATCTAAATCTCTAGGAAAACCTGTAAAGGTGTGCTGGAAATGCGGAAAGGAAGGGAACTTCAAAAGAGAATGTAAATCTAAATCTCTTGAGAAAGGAAAGGGATCTAATGATGCCCCTTTTGTAGAGGTGAAAACCACCTCAGATGAAGGTGGGAATGTGTACTTGGCCTCTTCTTCAAGTACACATGTAGATCATGAGGCATGGTTGATTGAATCAGGTGCATCTTTTCACTTCACTCCCCACACAGAGTGGTTTTACGAGTATGAGAAATATGATGATGGTGATGTATTCTTAGGGGATGATAGGAAGGCTAGAATCATTGTTCATGGATAATTCAAGTTGAAGTTTCAAGGTGGAAAGATTATAACACTTCCAGGTGTTCTGCATATTCCTGCATTGACCAAAATTCTAATTTTTGTAAGCAAGTTGGATGATGCAGGTGTAAAAACAATGTTTGATAAAGATACCTGCAAGATGGTTCAGGGAGCATTGATATTGATGTGGGGAGTTTGGATTTAAACTTTGTACAAGATTCGTGGTAGCACTATTATTGACGGGTGAAATAGTTTTGTGGTTCTTGAAAGTGGAGCAAAAAATCTAGTGGTCTCTGGAGAAAATACCATGCTATGGCATCAAAGGCTTGGACATATTGGAGAGAAGGGCCTTCGATTACTTTAGGGTAATGGTATGGTAGAAGATATGTCTAATTTCTCTCTGAAATTTTATTTCTATAAAAATTGTGTATATGGGAAGAAAAATTGGGTGAATTTCCCCTCTGGCGCTAACAGGGCAAAACAAATATTAGATCTTGTGCATAATAGTGTGTTTGGACCTCTATCGGTTCCATCACTGGGTAAGGTTGTGTACTATGTATCATTTATAGATGACTTCTCAAGGAATACATGGATATATTTCTTCAAGAAGATATTTGAAATCTTTGACAGGTTTAAAGAATTTATGGCTCTGGTGGAAAACCAGACAAAGAAGAAGATAAAGGTGTTGAGGACAGATATCTGTGGAGAGTTTTGCAAGAAAGAATTTGAAGAGTTATGTAAAAAGTGTGGTATAGCATGGAATAATACTACTACATACACACCTAAGTAAAATGGAGCTGAAGAAAGAATGAACATGACGTTGATGGAAAAGGAAAGAAGCATGCTAAGTGGTGTCGGGTTAGGACAAGAATTTTGGGTAGATGCGGTGGATACTACATGTTACTTGGTTAACAAATCACCTTCATCAACGTTGGAGGATAAGACTCCACAAGAGGTATGGACTAGTAAGAACCCTTCTCTTTCACATCTGAGGGTATTTGGATGTGATGCATATGTACATGTTCCAAAGGAGAAAAGAACAAAGTTGGATAGTAAATCTAAAAGGTGCATCTTTATTGGGTATAAGGATGGTTTAAAAGGTTATAAGCTTTGGAACCCAGAAAAAAAGAAGGTTGTGTACAACCGAGATGTGGTGTTTAGAGAGTTGAAAGATGTTATTAAACATTAAGTCCTACCAAAGGAACCTGTGAAGATAGAGTTTGAGCTAAAGTAGGAAGAATCCGACTCTATAGTAGAAGAGAAATTAAAAGATGAAGAGACACAAACTCCAGCTATGAGAAGGTCAGTTCAAGAAATAAGGCAGCCAGAAAGGTATATTCCATCTGCTTTCTGTTCAAATTTTTCTTTATCTATAACTGATAATGATCCCAAAACTATGAGGGAAGCAATAGATTCAGAAGATGGAAAACTTTGGAAAGAGGCCATGGTTGATGAAATGACATCTTTGCACAAAAATGAGGCTTGGGATCTGGTGGAGTTGCCAGCTGGAAGGAAACCCATTGGCAACAAATGGATGTTTAATAAGAAGATGAATGCATAAGGAAAGGTGGGGAAATACAAAGCTCATTTGGTAGCAAAAGGTTATTTCCAGCTGTCGGTAATTGATTTTGGTGATATTTTTTCTCCTGTTTCCAAGGTAGCTTCTATTATATTACTTTTATTTGTTGCTGCTGCTTTTGATTTTGAGGTAGAATAGATGGATGTTAAGACAACATTTCTTCACGGGGATCTGGAAGAAGAGATCTACATGAAGCAACCTGGAGGATTTGCAGTGAAGGGTAAAAAATAACTTATATGCAAGTTAAAAAAGTCTTTGTATGGTTTAAAATAGTCACCAAGTATGTGGTATCATAAATTTGATGCATTTATACTAGGACTTGGCTTCACCAGAAGCAAAGCAAATCACTGTGTGTATTTTAAATTAATTGGTGCCCATGTTATTTATTTGATCTTGCATGTGGATGATATGTTGCTGGTTGGAAATGACAATTGTCTAGGATTTGAAGACCCAATTGTCCTCCAAATTCGACATGAAAGATCTTGGTGCTGCAAACTATATTTTGGGCATGGAAATTAAAAGAGATAGGCAAAGAGGAAGCTCTGGTTAAACCAGAGTAAGTATGTCGAGACAATACTGCAAAGGTTTAATATGTAGGATAATAAACCGGTTAAGGTTCCTATTCCTGTAGGTGTAAAATTATCTGTTGAAAAGTGTCCCAAGACACAAGAAGAGGAAGAGGTCATGTCCTGTGTTCTATATAAAAGTGCAGCCGATAGCCTGATGTATGAAATGGTCTGTACTAAACGAGACATTTCACATCCAATGGAAGTATTAAACAGGTTTATGTCAAAATGAGGGAAGGAGCATTGGACAACAAGGAAGAATAGGATTGGACAAAGTTTTCAGGTATTTGCGTGGCACTAGTGATTATGGTTTGTGCCACCAAGGAAGACCAGGATTGGACAAAGTTTTGGACATCTGTGTCTTTGTTGATGTAGACTAGGGTAGAGATCTAGATTAGAGAAGATCTACAAGTGGGTATGTGTTTAACCTATTTGGAGCTGCAGTCAGTTGGATGAGTAAGGGACATTCTACAGTGGCACTTTCAACTATAGAGTCAGAATACATGATAGGCACTCATGCAAGAAAGGAAGTAGTTTGGTTGCAGATATTGTGTTCAAGTATGGGGATAGTACAATGAGCTATAAATATAGATTGTGATACCCAAAGTGAAATTTTCTTGGCAAAGAACCCTGCTTATCATTCAAAGATAGGTCACATTGATGTTCAGTATCACTTTGTGAGGGATATGGTTAAGGATAAAAAGGTGTTGCTGGTAAAGCTGGACACTTTAAAGAATACTGCAGATGCATTGACGAAGTCTGTGAGCACTGAGAAGTTCTCTTGGTGTAGAGAAACAATAGGTGTTGCAGGGTTGGACCAATGAATAAGCTCTCCTATGGTCCCTTGTGGAAAGAAAATAACAAGTGAGAGAATGTACATTGTGCCGGGTGTAGCAGCTCGGGAATTTTTTTTGGACCCTATATTAGGTGGGTGGACCTACCTATGTTTTTGTGCATGGATTTCACACATGGTTTTAGGCATGATGGTTTTCTGTCCATGGTGTTTTCTAGATCCGGTCAAGGGAACTACGGTTATGTTCTAATCCAGGCTTAATTTATTGGGGTTTATGGATGCTTCGACATGTATATATATGTATTGTAACATTGAAAGGAAAATAATGAAAAAATCAACCTGGTAGTCCCAATTTTAGGATCCAGGGGAAAGACATGTGTATATCTATTTTATGTTTTATTCTCTCACCATTGTTTATTTTCTTCTTTTAAGAAATCGTTTGCAGGTAATTTTTGTACAGGGTTAAAACCTACAGTTCCGAATGAAGTGGGGCATGCTTGCATTTAGACGAATTCCATTTGGGCTAATCAATGCTGGTGAAACATTCAAACGTAATATGGACATCACTTTACTTGGAATGATTGGGCTAGTAGTAGTGGTCTATCTTGACGATGTAACATTGTTCTCTAAATAGAGGTCAGACCACATATGCCACTTAAAGAATTTTTTTAGCATGTCACAAGTACAAGATATCCTTAAATACCAAGAAAAGTATCTTCACAATGTTTGAGGGTAATTTGTTGGGCCACATTATTGCTAAGAGTGGGATTAAGGTAGACCCAGACATGGTCAGGAAGATCATAAAGATTCCCTTCATAGTGAATAAGAAGGGCATGCAATCCTTCGTAGGGAAAATCAATTTCCTCTACAATTTCATCTCTGACTATGCTCAGGTTGTCAAGTCAATACAGGAGATGGTGAAGAAGGATGAAGTTTATAAATGGGATAAAACAAAAAGTTCATGTTTTCCCATATTAAGTATGCTATAATAGAAGCACTCGTATCGTACATCCAATACTTCAATAAATATGTCTTTCTCTACACTTTTGCTTCTGACACTTCTCTTGCCTTTGTACTCACTCAAAAGGATGAATTTAACAATGAGCGAACCATCTCCTTAATGAGTGGAAGTCTGCAAGGACCATAACTTAACTTTCCTACCATGGATAAGCAGGTTTATGAGGTATACAAAGCGGTAAAGCATTTTCATCCCTATCTATTGAAAATCATTGTGTTATCTTTGTCCCACACCCAAAAGTTATATTATTTCTTGTTCAATAAGAGATGAGTGAAAGGAGAGCAAGTTGGATGATCGGGTTGCAAGAATATGATCTAGAAATCAAGTCGGTTCACACAATAAAGTACAATGGTCTTTGTCAACTAGCGGCATAAGCAGTAAACACGAAGGAAGAAGAAGAAGATCTCTTAGGATGGTAACAATAAATTGAGATGTACAACATGGAGCGAACCTCCCCCACTACAAGCACAAACTATTGGTACACGGATGTGCACCAATACCTTGAGCATGACACAATTCCCTCACACTTTTCCACACGGTAGAGGAGGGCATGCATACTTAAAGCATTATCCTATCAGTTGGTGCATGGGGTTTTGTTCAGAAAGCACCGCAATGGAGTACTTCTCAGGTGTTTGGAAGCACATGATTCAAAAAATGTGTTGCATGATCTCCACAACGGACCAGCCTGGGGACACTTCACAGGAAACACAATAGCGCATAAGGTTATGTGGGCCAACTTTACTGGCCTACATTATTCATATATGCTCATGCTTACACCCACAAGTGTTTGGTTTGTCAAAGGTGTGCTGACAAAAACAAGAAGTCAACCACCCTACTGTAACCCATTGCAAGTAGAAGAACCTTTTCAATAGTGGGGCTTGGACATTATTAGGGAGATTTTCTCACATTCGTCGAAGTAGCACTACTACATCCTAAATTCTACAGATTACTTCACGTGGTGGACAAAAGAAGTTCCACTCAAATAAGTGAATGATCAGGAAGTCATTAGCTTTCTACAATAGAACAACATTTCCAGGTTCGACATTCCTACTTCACTTTTTTTTTTACAATGCAACATACTTCTCATCGCTAAGACTTTATGATTTTTCATTGGAAATTGGTATTATATTGAAACATTAAGCTAATTATTATATGTAGGGGAATGCTTTTGCTGAATCCACGAATAAGAACCTAATCTTCATTATCAAAAATACCATATTATCTAAGTAGCGAAATTGGGACTCCACTTTGGTAAATTATTTATGGGCTAACCGAGTCATGCCAAAACCTTCCTTAAACACCTCCCCTTACTTCCTCGTGTACAAAAAAGAATCCATCCTCCCACCCAACATCTACTATTCTGCACTCCAACTCTCACGAGAATCCCAATGCAAGCCATTCTTGTTAGTTCAATGTAGGATTGATACCCTTCTATTGTAGCGGCTACAACGACCCTCCAAAATTTTGCCTCAACTTTGTTTTGGAGCCTCCCTACCAACCTTTCACAACACCTTGTCTTGCTTCATCGAGTACACAAGCTTCAATGTTTTTCTTGCACAATGATAACCTGTTGATCCAAGCTTGATGCATTCCCCTCACAAGTTGATCAACCGGAC
>APFE030173003.1:0-16332 GCA_000404065.3 Pinus taeda | reverse complement strand
AAATCCTCGCAGATGCTTTATGGATGTGGGGATTATCCATTCCTTAATGGCTTTAATTTTGCTAGGGTCTACCTTAACTCCTTCATGAGATACAATATGACCTAGGTATTCCACCTCTTGTACTCCAAAGAAACATTTGGATCTTTTTGCATATAATTGTTTTCCTCCAATAGTTGTAGCACCCTGTCAACATGTTCAACATGATCCTTCCAAGACTTGTTGTAGATTAGTATATCATCAAAAAATACTAACACAAATTTTCTAAGGAATGGTTTGAAAATTGAATTCATCAAACCTTGAAATGTTGAAGGTGCATTGGTAAGGCCAAAAGGCATGACCCAAAATTCATAATGACCCTCATGAGTTCTAAATGTTGTTTTTGGAATGTCTTCAGTCTTCATTCTGATTTGAGATACCTGAACGAAGATCTAATTTGGTGAAGTAAATTGATCCATGCAATTCATCTAGTAATTCATCAATGATAGGAATGGGAAATTTATCTTAATAGTGAGCTTGTTGAGCTCCCTATAATCTAGACACATGCGCCATGATCCATCCTTCTTGTGCACCAATACTACTGGAGTAGAGAAAGAACTTTGACTTGGTTGAATTATACCAGCCTCTAGCATTTTTGCAACCATACGTTCAATTTCACTCTTTTGGGCATAGGGATATCTGTACGGCCTGATGTTTGGAGGAACACTTCTTGGAATCAGATGAATAGCATGATCATGATCACGAATAGGTGGAGACCTTTGGGAGTCTCAAATACCTTGGAATGATTGTCCAAGACTATTTGGAGATCTGGAGAAATAGATGATTCCAATGTGGAAACATCTAGCGAACATAATTGTGCAATTACACCTTTTCGTTCCTTTTAGAAGCTTTGTCATACCATTAGAGCTGATTATCTTTCCCGGTTTCCCTACAATACCCCTTAATACAAGTTCCTTTCCTTCCATAGAAAATTTCATGAAAAGTTCTTGAAAATTAAAAGCTATTGTACCCAAGGATTGTAGCCATTGGACTCCTAATACAACATCAGCACCTCCATTGGAATGGAAAGCATTGGGCTAGTCAATACATATCTCCATGGATAGCTTGATATTATGGCACTTTCTAGAGCAATTTATTGTTCCTCCATTTGCAACCATCACTTGACACTCTGTGCTGGATATAAGAAGCAATTCAATTCTTTTGCTACCTTACAATGAATAAAATTGTGATTACTTCCTGAATCAATCGACACTATTACCTTTTTCTTCTTGATTTGTCCTTCTATCTTGATGGTTTGAGGAGTGGTAATTCCCACCAATGCATTACAAGATATGGTCGGATTCATTTGTTCTTCATCTAGGCTTTGTTCCTGGAGTATATCCTCTTCTTTTGACCTTTCTTGCTCCTTTTCTTCTTCCTCTTCACAATCTATGTAGAATAATTTCTTCTCAGCACACTTATGACCTTTAGTGTATTTTCTATCACAACTGTAACAAAGCCCTTTTGCTCTTTTTTCTTCTATTATTGTTGTGGTGCCAACCTTATAGGTTGTGGAAGACTTGCGGCAACAACACTTCCGTCTTTATAGATGTGAGTGGTATGCTTCCTGGTTGCCATAATTTTGCTTTCCATTTTTCTTGCTAACCTGAATGCCTTCTCTAATGCATCAGGTTCCCAAAGGCGAACATTATGTTGGATATTATCCTTTAAAGACCCTATGAACACATCCATCCTATGCTCCTCTGGAATATCTTTTACCCTTATGTTCAATTTTTGGAACTCCTCAATGTGCTCCATTATTGAACCCTTTTGTTTGAGACTTATCAATTGGCTAAAAAAAGTGTTGCTTTTTGTATCCTCATAATGTGCTATCAATTCTTCCATAAAAATTGCCCAAGTGATAAATTGTTTATGAGAGCAAAGCCATTGATACCATACAAACTGATTTGGTTCCAAATATAAAGTTGCCATACGTACCTTTTTTTTGTTTTGCACATTATTGAGGTCGAAAAATTGCTCCATCTGTAATATCCATGTTGCGGGATCCTTGCCATCAAACTTCCTCATATTGATTTTTGGAATATGGTGGGTCTTTGATCCAACATTAGAGTCTACGGAATCATGATTAACATTTCTCTTGTTCTCATCATGAGTTTCCTTTACTACCCTTTCACCCTTAATGACCCTTTCTTGTAGCAACTTATTCATATTTATCTTCAATTATTCCATGTCTATCTTCAATTGTATCTTCAAATCATCCATCTTAGCTTCCACGTCATTCATCTTAGCTTCTACACCTTTTTGTGCAAGTGACACTTGTTGCACTTGGTCTTGTAATTTTGATATATCATGTTGCATTTCTTCTTCTTCTTCACGAATCATGCTAGAGCTTTCAGGTCGCCTACTAGGTGTTTCCATTCTCTTTCTTCGAGGCATCAATTATTGATAATAATGCTTCACTATGCCCTTTGAATTCCTTCAAAATAATTTTTCAAACCAAGCTTAAGAAAACATTTAAAAAAATATACACACCTTTTTTCACTTTGTAGAAGCTCGATATTGCCTCTAATGTATCTCTGTAATCTCGGATCATCCAGTTCTAAAATTGCAACCTGCAGTAGCCCTCTGTGTCCTCTTTCCAATGCCACCAGTCTGACCCAAATTGGATTCGCCAATGAAGAGTTACGCCAAATCTCCCACAGTGACCTGATTATAGACTAATTTAGTAGAGCGAACTCGTACTACGTGCCACATGTCCCTGTTTTGACCTTTGGCTCTAAAAAAAATATACAGGAAACTATAGTCCATCCCCTTTCTGCACCTTCTTACGAAATTTCAATATGATGCTCAGAGATAAAGTTATGATGATTTTCCCGAGGTCACCTGTTTTGAATGTAATTCAGGATTCTGCAAAAGGACAAACTTCCTTAGTTCATATCTCCGAAAATATAGTGTGAAAAGCTTTGAAATTCAGACCTGAGATTCAGTGTGATGTCTTCTCAAATGGTTTTTTTTTTAGCTTCTGAAACGTTGCAGAAAAAAAGTTATAGAGAAAATGCCATGATGACTTTTTTGGAGCAGCGAAACCCTAGAATCCAAAGCTATGATACCAAATGTTATGAAACCAGCTCAAGAAAAGATAGAAAATATAGATCAATGCCTTAGAATTCAGCCTCTTCGAGGGGGCAACGTCCTTTACATTACATAAATGAACAATTCTTGGATGATACAAATGATAAAACCTCCTTTCTATATATAGGAGTCTAAGAAGTCACAATATAACCCAACCGACCTAACAATAATAAACATTAAAGCCAACAAAAATAACAATAGAGGATTCTATGGGGCACAATAATAACAATATGGGGACAATAGGGGCACAACAATATTAATAAGGGGTACAACTACAATAGTAATGGGGTAATCACTAGTATTATAAGGACCCAACATGATTCCACTATCGCAATCCCAAAACGGGTTGTATCTTAAACATTACTATGCTTGATTAAGTGTAGTAATCTCTTTGTTTTGTTACATTTTTGTTTTCCTTTAAAGTTGTCATTTTGGTTTGGTAATCCGCTTCGCTTTTTTTGCAAATGGAAAACATTTTGGAACCATTTGTTGGGTATGTTGATGGAGCTAGTCATAGTATGCGAAACCTATCTTCTACAGCCTGGGCCATTTTCGCTCCAAGCGGCGAGTTAGTGAGTTTCAAGGGGATATGTATTGGTCGATCGACGAACAACATCGCTAAGTATAGTGCGTTGATTGAAATTCTCTCTGATACCATCTCGCATGGCATATGCCACCTCGTTGTCAGGCTAGACTCGCAACTCATCATCCTACAGCTTACTGGTGTTTATTCCATTCGAATTCCAACTATTTATCGTATGTTCCTAAGAGTCACGATTTTGGAAAGACAGTTTGATTCCATTCAATATCAACACATTTCCATAAACTTAAACACATTAATTGATTCATTAGCAAACTATGTGTTGGATAGACATTTGCAACATTTGTAAAGAAAACATTTTGAATTAACATTTGCATCAGGATTGCATAACTTAACCAAAATAAAAACTCTGGAAATCAAAAATATATAACTGTTTATAGTTTTACAAACTATTTTGTGTCCAAGACGAAATCGGTCATATGACCCAAAAACTAAAAAATGGATGTATAAATGCATCCTAGACTAATGATGCTAGAGATAACATGTCAGTGCCTGTGCAATCATGCGTAAGAGCATGTCCATCTCTTGACGGTCAAACCACTCAAAAAAGGCATCAGAGAAGGAAATCTATGGATGAGTAGCATGTCTGGCCATGAGATCAACCCGTCTTTGCATTCGTGGGTCCCTCAGTGCTGGCAATCCTAGTGAAATGTTCTGAGGCTGCATCAGTGGAATCCTCTCCAAGGCAAAAGCAGTCAATATGGAACCGTAGACAAAATTCTTGGATCTTCAATTTTTTACCTTGGACAACTATTCTTTTATGACAGGAAGTACCACCTCACACCAGTTGAACACCTTTGGTTCTAGGCATTCTAGGGCATACTACATGTAATATCTATTTTTCAAATGAAGAGCCACACTACCAGCCAATCTAGCAAGGTAAATAAAATGTTCCTCAAGGGACGATCAGTGACATCCCAGATATTGATCTTGCCATCTCAGTTGGGCTGAGATCCATCTCTACAAAACTGCCGAATATAATTTCTCACAGATTCACCTCCACGGGTGAATCCTGATAGTGAAAGAGGGGCCCCATGCCTCGATAACCCCATCAAAAAATAAATGTCCTCGATTTTCAATGCAATAGATTTGCCTCTGATCTGGAATACCTAGTTGATCGAATCTCAAGCATCAAGAAAATACTACAACAAACTGATTTTTTGCCTCATGGTAGATATGCGGAAGAATTTTTGCAAGCCACAGTTTCGCAATGCAGTAACTGTACCCTGGTCGTGTAAAGCAATCATGTCTTCTTCTTCATGTTCATGTTTACGCCATGTGATGACCATCTTGATCCAATAAATATCTGAAACATGGAAAAAAGATAAATTGGGATCCAATTTTGAGCAAAAACAAGAAACATTTGGTGAAAAATCATTGTATAAAGATGTCCTTCTGTGCCCATCGCACCCTGCCTTTGATCAAGGTGAGATGCATACTGATTGGCCAGTTGGCAGCTCAGTATGAATCACACCTTTCAATACTGGCAAGCTGTGATGATTGGGGAACAAAATATTCAAACCCCAAGGGCCCAGAAATGTGAAAAAACATGCTCATAATCAAAGAAGGATGGAATGAAAATGAAGAGCTCAGGTTAGCTCTTACCTGGTCGTGACGGTGCAGAGAATAGTCCACCGAATCTCCTGAAAATGACTGGTGTAATTTGAAGGGGAAAACCACTCTAGAGCCCCAAATCCCAAATTTGAAATAGAATGATGAAAATTAAAGGTAAAACTACTTTTATGATGTAAAATTAAAGGTAAAACTACTTTTATGATGTAAAATTAAAGGTAAAAGTAGTTCAAGCAAAATGTTAGTTTTAACTCATTTTCCGTACATATATATGTATTTTTAATCAGTTTAATGGAGTGATTGAGCAGGTTGAGTGACCGATGAAAGAATATGATGTACTAAATAGAGAATTAAACATTTTGACCACAAAATGAGCAATGTTATCACATGGTTCAAGCTCGTTACAAAATAAACCTACCACTGAGCATATGTTCGCCCAGAGTTCAAGCTCGTTAAAAAATGAACCCACCTTTAGTAAATAATTTATGTGACTACCATAATATCAGCCTTTTAAGCCTTGGTTGTGTTCCCGCCATCACCTCCATTCTTTTGGACGATCATACACTTCCACTTGATTGTTTACCTTTTTAAGGAACAACTGTGACGAGTGGTCCTGTTAGCCACCATCTTCACATCACCATGTTTTGAGAAGTTTCAAGCTTACCCAGAACCAGTTGCTACCTAAACACCACTCGTTCCTAAAAAAAACAAGTCTACTTTAAACTCTTTTTAGACTCATTAAATATGAAAAGATTGTTGAGATATTGGCCTCTCCAGCTCGCTAAAGTGATTGGAAGTGCCATCCCTCCTGTGTATTTTAATCTTTTTCAGACCTGAGGGATTATCTCACGAAAAAGTTCGAGCGCTTGTCTTTTCATCTCGCTAAAGCTATCAAAGAATCATCCCTTTCATATTATTTTAATCTTTTTTCGGACTTAAGGGATTATGCTATGAAAAAGAATTGTTGGAGCTTCCTTTTTGTCCCTTTTCAAACTCTCTAAACATGAAAAGGAACGAGTTATCCTTGTCATTAAACTCGTTAAAATAATAGCGACAAACTTGTCCACCCAGACAAGAACAAGTTTCACTATCGCTAGGCTCGTTAAAACATAGCGGCAGGTTTGCTTGAAGGGAAAATTATAGAACAAGCATATGTTATCCTCCTCAAGCTTGAAAAAAATAAAGAGGTACTAGTCAACAATGACTGGGAAAAAGGGAAGAAAACTTAAAGAATTGTATTGGTAGCAGGTTGCTCTTGAACATGACACTTTCACTCCATCACCATAATTGAGTCGGGTTGGGTTATTCCATTCACCAGTCATATCACCATTGGTCCTCCATACCATCCATCTTTTGGGGTTAATGCTACCAATCCATTTTTGTGTCGCCAATATGTTCAAGAGAAGTCATTCAGATAATTCATCATCCAATTAATGCCTCATCTACTACAATACCTTCACCCTCCATTTTTTTCATGACCGTCATTCCTGAACCTTGTATTGTCAGATCATTTTTCACCTCCAAAAAATTATTTGCTTCGTTTCATGTTATTGATGTGGGATACATTAAGGCCCTCCTATGACGGGTCACTTCTTGTCGACATAAACTCATTATCCAAGAAGTTGACTTAGAAACAACCCTTTCAGTACTTTGAAGCTTGCATGCCTCAACGACAAGTTTCTCACTTCTGGCAATAGGTTTACATCAATGGCCTTTGACCAAAATATTTTGCGTGGTGTTTGACATCAGATCATATATTCACACCACGTGAGTTGTATTGTAGTACCTTGAGGGTCATTATCATTATCGGTGATTCCTCTCGCGTCTGTTAACAGCTTACAATATTGGCTGGTAATCAGGCGATGTCTATCCATGTTCGAATTCAGGACATCTTTTCACATGGATCGACTTGTACATCGGACGAAGATTGAACGAGTTTGAAGACCCCGGATCTAGTTTCATCCATCTAGGCTGCGATATATTCAGGAATATAAAGACATCAAATGTACACAGAAGCTGCACATATGATCATCCAAGATAAGGGATGATGACTCTACATATAAAGAATCACCAGTCTATAACTGCAGACGATTATCTACTCTATGTACATGAAAATGAATTTATAAAGTTGAGAATGGGAATGCCTGCCTCAGCTAGATCATGGAAAATTATATTGTGATGATATATTGTATTGTACCTTATACAGGTCACCTTCCAGGTCAAATACCTCGAATCCTCATGATAAAGCATTTCACCCGACATAAAAAGATTTACGACTTCATGCTTTAGGGGGCACCTATTATAGACATATTTGGGCACTGCAACCCCAATCTTATATTTCGATAAACCAAGGGATATTTAACCCCTAAAAGTGTTGTTTCATACCCTAAAGGATCATGGTCAACTGATTACATCCTTCCCCAGAAGTTCCACCTAAAAAACCACTCAGAACCAGCCAAAACTGGACCATACTGGCTGCTCCACTGTTAGGGTGCGATGCATATTGACTTCTACACTAGCTAGGTTCGATGCATACTGAAGAGGCCTTCTGTGGGGTGCGATGAGAGAGAATGGACAAATGTCTGAGACAATTTTCTCAGTGGATACTCATGGAATCTTCTAGAAACTTCTCCCTTGACACTTGCCTCTCTGAATTCGCCCAGGGATGAGCAAGAGATCCAACAAATCTCCAAGTGGAACTAAGAACAACAAGTGGAAGGACACTAATCAAAAACCCAGATGTGACTCACACCCTTGCAGACATCTATAAATGGATCCTTCATCTGAGAGATATAGAGGCTGGAATTTTGTAATTTGTAAGGAAATGCTAATAGTTTGTCTTTGAGAAGGAATATTGTATTGTTGGGTGATCTTGCTTTTCATGAGGTGAAGAGGGATTTGATGCTGGATCAGATAGTTGGGTTGTAATCCTCTCTTCTATTCTTAATAAAGTTCTTTGAGTTTTCCTCCATACAATCGTGTATTTGTGAATGTTGTTATTTGTAAATTCCATTGTATGCTCATTGTATTTCTGATTCTGCAATGCTTATGATATCATAGATGATGCTTTGATGGTGTTGTTTTACTTTGTTTCTATAGGTGTTCTCCAAATGGGACAAGTAGGAGAAGAGTTGCAAGCTCTGTCGAGGAGGAGAGAAATCAAGCAAGGAGTCAAGCGGAAGATCCAAGTTGGTCCCTTTACTTCTCTCTTATCTATCATACATAGAGGAAATCACAAATTGTTTTAATTGTTTGTTTCTAGGATAACTTCCAATCGTAGTGGGACTAGCAGATCGAAAAGACACTAGTTTTATCGGAAACAACGGGAAAAGATAGCCAAGAGAGGGAGGGAAGAACGATCTTCACCTGTAATAAAGGCAACAAGTGAAGGCCTCAAGGTCTTTCATAGGAAAAAGAAACAAAGGGTCCCTCTGAATATTGATTCGCATTCTGGTAAACATTCTATACAATCTCCAACTCAATCTACCACTTCTTATGAATAACAGATAGTCCAAATTGTTGGAGGCATTCCAAAGAATAAAGAGGAAGACATCTTCCATGTCTTTAGTGAAATCAAAATAGAGAATGAAGAATTGAAGTTAAATAATCACACCCAGTTTTGGAAGCATTCTACCAGCTCTCAAGCTTCTTTCAACCTTCGACTCTGAGAAGGGGAAGATGCAAATGGCTTTCTTGCAGGCCCAAGTTCCTCAGCCCAGGACAGTAGCACAATATCAGAAACATACTTCTTTTTGAGTTTAATGTCCAGGATGTGCATCCGATTGATCAAATTGAGATGCACAAACAGACTGGATAGATGATTGCTTTAACCTTGACAAACACTGCTATGATTTTGTCAAAAATGTAGGTTACATTGGCCAACATTCAGTCACAATTAAAGTTGGAGAAGGTATCCTCATTAACAAAGGATACCAAGATTCAATCCTTGGAAAATCTAGTGCTAAGGATGGGATATGATCCCTCAAACATAAATGTTGTGGAGGAGCTCATTAAGAAAAAGAACACTTAGGTTTCAATATTAAAGAAACAATTGAAACTACTAGCATCTGAGGATCCAATGGCCAAAGAAATTGAGGAGACAGAGACACAAAAGTCAGATATTATGAAGATCGTCATAGAACAGAATTTTCAAATAAAGCAAATGGAGGAGCAGATGGAGAAATTGGTTAAGGAAAAGGAGGAAGCTATGAGGAACATTCAAACTTTAGTGAATGTAGTTTCTCTTGCAGTAGTTCCCATCACCAAAGTTTCTACTACAACCACTACATCAGCAACATGTACAGAAGAAGGAGCCGAACAACTTACTGAAGTTGTTTAGAACCTGTCTATTAAGACATGAGAAATCAATAAACTAAAGGATGAACTCAAAGAATTATGGCTTATGAAGTCTATATCAGACAATTCACACACAACTGAAACAAACAGACTCAAAGTCCAAGTGGAAGTGTTGACGAAAGAAATCACAGATTCACAGAGGTGATCAAGGAGATTTGGTCCTCCACTAAGATAATATTCAATCGGAAAGATCTCTTGGAAAAATCTCAAGAAGTAGTGGAATCCATAAGTAGGCAGCTGGAGGATATTCCAAAGACTACCTCTGATATAATCAAATTTCTGAATTCCAAGGATGACTATGAGCTTGAGGAGTTAAGAATAAGTGAGAACTGCAACAATATTAGAGGTAAAGAAGATTATCACTAAGAAAAATCTCACCCTTCAGTTACAAGAAAAGTGCAACAATGTTAACAACATAATTCAGAGATTTTTCAACAAGATTGAATCTTCAATCAACAAAGGTTTACCTTCTATGATGGTTATTAATGATAAATTAATGCCAATTGAGGATTATGTCAGGAAGTTAACAGAGGTGGGCACCCATGCAGCTTCAGTAGCCAATATCAAAGGATCAACAACACCAACTCTCATAGTAAAAACACTCAGGGATTCTTTCTTCATCCTGGATGAAATCAAGCATATATTTTTGGTAAAACCCACTTTTACTAAATACACTAAGATGGATGAAATATACAGGAGGGTAACAAAGATTTCTATCTGAGATAAGAAACACTAGGAAGAATTAACAAATTTACTTGATTAAAGATAATTGAACAGCATTCAGTTTTTGAGGGAACAGTCCGCCAACTCCAACCACTCTTCAACTTTTTCAGTAATAGCCATCAAACAACCCAACACCAAAGTAGTGCCATATCATTAGACAATTTCATTTTTGATTGTGTAAATAATCTATTTTTGTAAAAGTAGTTCAGGATATTTTTCATCCTACTGTTGTATAAATAACTCTCTTCACAACTTATTCGGGGTTGCACCCTTGAAGAAGCATTTCTAGACATCTTGTATAATTAATCTTTCTGGATCATTAATACAAAGCAAAGGATTCTGAATTATGTTTTACACAGTTTGTGTTTCCTGTAAGTTTTTCCAATGTCATTCATTATGTTTTTTCTTCATATACTTGTGCCTTGCAGAGATAATTAGGTAGGAATAATTGTATTTTAATCTATTCCTATAAGCTTTCTAAATTGATAATCTATAAAGAGAATGAATTAATAAACTATTTTTTTAATTAATTCCCTCAAAATTAATAAATCATCAACATCTTTTGTAAGCTCATGTGTATTTTCTAAAACCTTTAAACATAGTTTAAAGGTTTTCATACTTATGATTATTTAGCTTTCAATTTGAAAATTGTGGCAATCATATTACTTTTTTGTTTATGCCCATCATCTTAAAATCTATTTCATTGTGAAAATATTTATAGAAGCCCTCTGCTGAGATATTGATATTATTCAAGAGGTTAGGTACATCAGTTCTATATGGGTTTCATTCATTAGTGTCCCAAATTAAAACAAAACCCCCAAAACATTTATCTTAGATTCTCTGGCATAATAGTTGACCATTATTATCTCAGAGATACAACAATACCATTTGCAGCTACTCAGGCAAATTCAAATCATGTCCAATCTGAAGCTAATAGGGCTAACAACTTCATTGAGAGAATTAAGAACATCTGCCAGTAGGTCCATCACATATTGGACAGAGTGAATGTTAAGTACAAACAACGTCATGATCAATATCGAGTACCACACAAGTTCCAGGTGGGTGACAAAGTTTGGTTACATTTACATAAGGAGTTCCTTGTTGGACCCTGCCGCAAGCTTCACCTACTATGATATGGATCTTACACCATCACTAAGGTTGTAGGAGACAGTTCCTTTAAGCTTATCATTCTACCATTCCTTGGACTACACCCAGTATTCGATGTGGACTAGTTGCGGCCATACTTTCCCCCATTGTTGGAAAAACCCAACATTGCCAGGGAGCTTACACCAACAAAGTTCAACAAAAGTTGTGTCAAACAAGCCACAACTGATAAGATCATGGACACACAGATCAAGAACACTCGCCAGTAGAGGATCCAGCTAGAGCAGGTTGTCAATGCAGGAAAACTCCTTCACTAGGGCAAGTGGCTCACCATGGACCAGGTTCAATAGAAATTTCCTCACCTCATGGAGGCTCTGCATGCAACGGAGACTATTTCTTCCTAAGGGGGAGGAATGATCCAGGTGGATATTGGTGGCCACCCACCTATTCCACCTAGACCTCATGTCGGCTTCATCAATTTCCTTGATTATAGTATCATTTACTATTTTTAGCAAATTTTTGGGTCCTGAACTTCTAGAGTTGTTTTGACCCCTAAACGACGCTTTTTTGAGGTCTATTTTAGGCTTGTAACCATAAGTAAGGGCATGTTGCAAATCCTATATTACTTGGAGATATCTTTCTAACAAGGTGTCATACACGTCAAACGAAGATAATATGACCATGTTACAACCCGAGCAAGTTGGCTACCTAACTAACCCCAATGGGGCCCACAAACTCTTGGCATTCCATCTCCTAGGGTAATGGTTTTGGTTGTTTAGGTTTTCCTTTGTTTTTAAAATAATAAAAGGGCCCTTGAGCCTCATTGTAACATTGTTCAGAGGCATGTAGCCACCACATCTCTTCTCAGAGATAAGCTACCATTACCCAAGCTAGTTTATTTCCATTCTATATGTAAGCATCTTTCATTTCTTTTAATATTAATGGAAGAAGATTTATTCTTGTTGCATCTTTTTGTTTATGTTTATGTCTATATTTTTTTGTGTTCATGTATAAGTTTGGATCAAGTCTTAAGAGATAAATAGGTGGATCATTATAAACTTTTTGTTGGCGAGGAGCATATGAAACAAATTCTCCATAATCTAAGGTATTGTTTGGACAATATCAATACTTAGTTGGTGAGGATGGAAGGTTATGTGGTCTCTAATTCTACCTTTAGAGACTCTTCTAACCCCCCTGGTGGTTCCATGGTTCCCTCAGTTGATAATCCACATAACCTTATAGTCATTTCTTCTAACTAGCTTTGTCATAAGTTATAGAATTTTTTTCATGCTCCGAGAGTTTGTATGGTTACTGGTGCTTATGTTTTGTTCTTGTCAAAGATTCCAATCGCTACTAAGAAACATCCTCTTTCGGCAATGGGTGCATGGTTTCATTTCATTGGTTTTGGCGTGGCATTTAAAGCATCGAAAGATTCGATGGACTCTTATATTATTGCATGTTCCTTTCAATATGATACCCACACTCATGGCTCAATTGGTTTTGTTCTTTGGCTTATCCGCAAAAAGATATTTTTGCAAAGTCTATTGTTTCTTGGTTATTGGACACTGATGCTCTAATATTTGTTTATGGTTTATATGCTAGTATGGTTTTGATCCATGTTGTTAATGTGTAATTGGGTTTATGTTTTTTTAGAAAGCCATAAAATGGCTTATGGGGGCCTACGTGTACATCAACATAATGGTGTTGTCATTTTACTACTAGGTTAATGGTTTTGAAATTTATAAAATGCCTAATTCTTCTTATATTATCATTGACTTTAAAATCCAACAAATATATATATATATATATATAATATATATATATATATATAATATATTATATATTATATATATATTATATATATATATATATATATATATTATATATATATATATTTCAAATTTTATATATATATATATTCAAATTTTATCTTTATACTTATAAAATAAAATATATATTTTAAATATATATTATTTTAAATTCATATTTATATGATACCATTATGAAATTATCACGCCATATTATTTTGGTTGTTTTTATGGGTATAGAATAGAATAGGGTGGGTGCTCAATTTAGAGGTTGTAGTGAAAAGATTATTGGTTAAATATATTGTTTTTATGGGTGTAGAATAAAGATTATGGGTTAAATATATTGTTTTTATGGGTGTAGAATTGAATAGGGTGTTCAGTTAAGACGTTATGGTGAAAAGATGATTGGATAAATATATTGTTTTTATGGGTGTAGAATAGAATAGGGTGTTTAGTTAAAATGTTGTGGTGAAAAGATTATTGGTTCGATATGTTTAAGATAAAAATTTAGTCATGTTAAGTGTTGGTTTAGCCTAAGCTGCTAGGAGTCATCCTCAAATGATTGTAATCACTGAGTTACAGTTACTCAAGCCGTTACAGTTACTCAAGCCACAGATTAGACATACCAATCATTTCAAGCCTTACCTTACTTAACCAACCAAAAAGAAAATATCTCAGTGAAAAAGTAGAATAAGATAACATAAAAATAAATTTTATCCTCAAATAATTTTAATCACTTAAATATTCTGAATTACAATTACTCAAACCACAAATTAAATATACTAATTAATTCAATACTACTTAACAAAAAAACTAGCTCAATCAAAGAGTAAAATAAAATAACTATAAAATAAGAATTTAGTTTGGGAGAAGGTATCATAGGAGAGTATTATTATTTATGTTTCAGAAACGTCATCAGTGACGTATAGTGGCAACTGCTAGTTCAACCTAATTTAAAACAACATCTATATTCTAACAATATCTACATCGATAATGACGCTTCTAGAATGTAGATAATGCTCGCCTCAGCAACGGATTCGCCGACTCATTGGGACCAATATTTTAATATTACACTTTTGGCTTTTCCGTCTGAATTCTGGGCCCACGCCGTCCTCGCCACAAGCATGAAGCACGCAAAAGAGCTTTACCAATCGAATCGCCTGTCCCTGCATAGGCTGAACTTTGATATGTTATAAATAAATAAATACATTGATATCAATATATTAAAAATTTAGGAAGAAAGGAAGAGGTTCAGATATTTATTTTTTATTTTTTATTTTATTTCTAACTTATTTTAAATTTTTAATTTATTTCTAAGCTTATTTTAAAGAATTCTATTATAAATAAGTTATTTATAATAATAAATAAATTAATAAATGAGTTGTTTATAATAATATTTATTTAAGATGTGATTATTTTTTAAGATAGATATATACACATATTTATAGGTTTATCTATTTTGGAATGGGGCTTCTAGAATTTTAATTTAATTATTAATAATTAATAGGTGGATGGTAGGGATAACACTCTATTATATTTATAGTACTTATACATCTAAGGTTGAGTCACAAAAGTAGTTATGCTCTTTCTTACCTTTTAATTAATTTGATTAATTAAAAAAAATGTCACATGAACAAGTGACGTATGAAATGAGCTATGTATTTTTGGTTATGTGTTATTGATAAGACATGGTATTGGGCCATGGTATTGTAACAAAACCTATTTAACTTTAAGAATCTCCATTGTAAAGTGGAAGCTTATTTAAAGCTAAGAATCTCCATGGTAAAGTGGGGGCGAATCTCCATGGTAAAAAGACCTTATTACATTTTTTTTTAAATTAATCAAATTAATTGGCATTCACGAGTCATTTAATTTATATGGATTTCTTAGTTTTTTTTTTTGTAGGTGAATTTTGTACTTCCTTCTAAAGTCGAATATGTTGGCTAAGATGACCAGACCATAACCAAAAGAATTACTTTGTTACATAGGCATAAGATATCAAAGTATTCATGAGTCCAGAAGTAAGCATAAAAAAACTAAAAGGTTTGCCTTTTCACTCTTGGAAATAAATAGAAAAACCAAGAAACAAGGATACAAAGAACATAAAAGGAGACTAGGTGGAGAGGTCAAAATCTATCTCTACAACTTGGATAGTATCCTTGTTGTCTCTTTGGATGTCTCTAGTCGGTGGTGGGATGTCAAGGTGTTTGTCTATGCACTCCAACCTCTGATCCAAGTCCTTCAAGTGGCAATGCAAGTGCTCCATGGAGTGGAGAAGATATACTTAATGCTCAAACATGTCTAAAAGGACCCCTTTGAGGAGGAATTTCATATGCCAATATAAATCCATTGTGTCCATGTATTGATTGAAGTGTCTACATGCATGCTCAATGTATGGCACCAAATATGCCAACTCAATAAGAACCTCTATGTATAAGATATGATTCTCGTGGGAGGCTCCTTCTAATTCAGAATAGGTGAGCTCATCCCAGATGGGGCTTAGGGTAAGCTTACAGAATTAGGCAACAATTTCTTCCAAACAATGGTGAGTACATGTATTACCCTGGTTGGTTTGTTCTTGGTAATATGTTGCTCCTCTATGGACACGGGCTTGCTAATGAGGCATGGAGGTGAATCCAAGAAGGAAAAGGGGATAAAGATCCAAAAGAAGTACATCAAAGGGATGGTAGTAAGCCACTCGTACGAGAATCAAGGGAGAGAGATAGAGCAACAATGACAACCAATACAAAAGGGAGATATAAACAACTAACAAAAAGAGAGGGGGGGGGATGGGGTAGATAGACGTAAAAAGAGAAAGGAGGGACACTCAAAACCAATGATGGAGTAATTCGAGAGGAGGTGAGAGGCCAGAGAGACAAAGTTTTGAGAGCCCACTTGGGCACTAACATAGGTCAATTACAAGGACAAGTGAGCCAAACCAAAATAAAATGCATAGAAGAGCCATAAGAGAACCATGGAATAATGGGAGAGACCAAGGGACTAGACGAACCACCCAAATAGGGGTAATCCAGTGTTGTT